>JAUKWC010046698.1:0-10077 GCA_032356245.1 Endocladia muricata | reverse complement strand
TCTGCCCACCCGGCGCGGCTGGGCGTTCCTGGCGGTACTGCTGCTGATGCTGGTGGCGGCGATCAACTACGCACTGAGCCTCGGCTACGCGTTGTGCTTCCTGCTGACCGGGCTGTTCGCCGCCTCGCTGCTGCACACCTACCGCAACCTGGCCGGCCTGCAGATTCTCGACATCCAGGCCGAGCACGGGTTCGCCGACGGCGAGGTCGGCTTCTCGGTCGCGCTGGCCACAGGATCATCACGCGCACGTCACGGCATCGAACTCGGCACCCGCGACAAGCGCATCGGCACCCGGTTCGCCATCGATCCCGGCAGCACCCGCCGCGCCGTCCTGCACCTGCCGGCCGAGCGCCGCGGACGCTTGCCGCTCGGTCGCCTGACCCTGGCCAGCGACTGGCCGATCGGGTTGTGGCGAGCGTGGAGCTACGCGCACACCCCGTCGGCGGCCCTGGTCTTTCCGGCACCCGAACCGACCGCCCCGCCGTTGCCGCGACAGGCCGGACAACACGGAGGCCTCGGCGCGCGCATCGCCCGGGACGGTGACGTGGCCGGGCTGCGCCCTTACGTGGACGGCGATCTGCCCTCGCGCATCGCCTGGAAGAGTGCCGCGCGCGGCACCGCGCTGCAGGTGAGACTGCTGGAGCAGAGCAGCGGACCAGCGCGAACCACCCTGGACCTGGCCGCCACCGGCCTGCCCGGGCTGGAGGCACGCCTGTCCCGACTGTGCGCCTGGGTGCTCGAGGCGGCCCGTCACGACACGCCCTACTCGTTGGTGTTGCCGGGCAGTCCGACGCTGGCGCACGCCACCGGCGAGGCGCATCGGCGTGACGCGCTGAGTGCGCTGGCGTTGCACGGACCGGGTCGACCGAGGAGCACCGCGGACGTCGCCACGCGATGAAGGGCCGCGCCATCGACACCGGCGTGGCTCGCGATACCGGCGCCGCTCGCGATGTCGGGCGTCCCGCCCGCCGTCCGCGTCTGCGCCTGAGCGGTTTGCGACCCTCCACCTCCGGCGTGGATGCGCGCACCGTCGCCGCCCTGGCGTTGCTGCTGCTGCTGGTGCAGTTGCCGCATGTGACCCACCTGCCGCTGTGGGTCAGCCTGGCCGGTGCGCTGCTGGTCGGCGCCCGCTTGCTGGCGACCCACCGGCCGGACATCGCGCTGCTGGATCGGGTGCTGTCGTCGGTGGCGCTGACGCTGCTCTCGGTGGTCTTCGCCGTCGGCATTCGCGCGCACTACGGTTACGTGCTGGGACGCGATCCGGCGGTCGCCTTCCTGTTCCTGCTGGTGGCGGCCAAGTTCGCCGAGCTGCGCCGTGGCAGCGATGCCACCACCCTGCTCTGCCTGTGCAGCTTCCTGCTGCTGACGCTCTACTTCTATTCGCAGACGCTGATCGCCGCCCTGGTCACCTTGCCGGCGGTGCTCGCCCTCGGGCATGCGCTGATGGTGCTGCGCGATCCGCTCGGCGCACCGCCGCTGCGCCGCAACATCGGGCTGATCGGCACCTTGCTGCTGCAGGGCGCGCCGCTGGCGATCCTGCTGTTCGTGGTGTTTCCGCGCCTGTCGGGACCGTTGTGGGCCCTGCCCGAGGACGGCCGGGCCACCACCGGACTGTCGGACAGCATGTCGCCGGGCTCGATCGGCTCGCTCACGCTCTCCGATGCGGTGGCCTTCCGGGTCGAGTTCGACGGAGCGGTACCACCGCGTGCCATGCGCTACTGGCGCGGACCGGTGCTCGATCGCTTCGACGGCGCTCGCTGGAGCATCGACGACCGGTCCCGCCGCGCCGGCCCACGTACCGGTGCGGGGCGGGTGTCGGTCGAGGTGCCGAACGCTGCGTACGAGACCATCGACTACCGCGTGCTGCTGGAGCCGCATCGGCAGCGCTGGCTGTTCGCGCTGGAGCAGCCCGCCTCGTTGCCACAGGGCTCGACGGCGTCGGGCGCCAGCGCCGCACCGCTGGCCACCCTCATGCACGACGGCCAGTTGCTGGCGCCGGAGCCGGTGACCCGGGTGCTCGGCTACCGGCAGCGCTCCACACCCGGCGCACGCTGGACCGGCGAGCGTGAACCGGATGCCTCCCTGACCGCCTTGTCCGGGCGCAATCCGCGCACCGAGCGCCTGGCGGCCGAACTGCGCGCTGCGCACCCTGCCGCGCCGGACTATGCCGACGCGGTGCTGGCGCGGTTCGGCGCCGCACCGTTCGCCTACACGCTCACCCCGCAGACGCTCGGTGATGCCCCGGTCGATGATTTCCTGTTCAGTACCCGCGAAGGCTTCTGCGAGCACTACGCCTCGGCGTTCGTGGTGCTGATGCGCGCCGCCGGCATCCCGGCCCGCGTGGTGACCGGCTACCAGGGCGGGCGAATGAACGGCGACTACATGATCGTGCGCCAGTCCGATGCGCACGCCTGGGCCGAGGCGTGGATCGACGGGGCCTGGCAGCGGTTCGATCCCACGGCGGCGATCGCTCCCTCCCGGGTGAACACCGGGCCGGCCGCCGCCCTGGCGGGCGATGCGCAGCTGTCGCGGTTGTCGCGCGGCGAGCCCGGCTGGCTGAGCGCGGTGGCACTGCGCTGGGACCGCGTCAATCACGGCTGGCAGCGCCTGGTGGTGGATTTCGACAACGACTCGCAGGCCGAGCTGTGGCAACGGCTCGGGCTGGCCACCCCGTTGCTGTGGCAGCTCACACTGGGAATGATCCTGGCCGCCGGTGCCTGGAGTGCGCTGCGGCTCGGCTGGCGACCGGGCCGGCCGGCGCGCGGGCAACGCCGACGCCTGCCGCCGGCGGAGCACGCCTGGCAACACTTCGAACGGCAACTGCGATCGCGTGCCCCGACACGGCGCCGCGGCGAGACCGGGGCGGCCTGGCTCGAGCGGCTCGGCGACGCGCATCCCGATCAGGCCGAGCGGCTGCGGGACATCGGGCAACGTTTCGACCGGCTGCGGTTCGCGGCCTGCACGGCCACGGCGCAGGCCGAACTGGCGCGGTTGCAGCGGAGCTGTCACGACGTGGTGGCAGCGCTCGTGAAACGCCGTACACCGGTCTGAACCCGCAGCCCGCGGTACCGGAGGCGAAGAGCGGCGCGCACCTTGCAACCCGGCAGGCTCACCTCTTCGCCAGAGCCCGATCATGTGCCAGCGTTCGTCGCGAATCGCCGCCTGGCTGCTGTGCGGACTGCTCGGTGCGCCCCTCGGCGCGCAGGCCCGGGACCTGCCCTCCTTCAGGTTCTCGGGTTTCGGCACGCTCGGCTACGCGGCCACCGACCGGAAGAATGCCGAGTACCGGCTTCTCACCGCGCGTGACGGTGCCGACAAGTCGGGCTCGCTGGAGCTCGATACCCGCCTGGGCTTGCAGGTCGACGGGCAGTTCACCCGGCAACTGTCGGCAACGGTGCAGCTGCAGGCGCGCGAGCGCGCCGATGGCGACCCCGGCGCCGAGCTGGAATGGGCCTTCCTGCGCTGGCGCCCCGGAGATCGCACCTCGATCCGCGCCGGGCGCATGGGCCTGTCGGTGCTGTCGTTGTCGGACTTCCGGGCGGTGGGCTACGCCAACGTGCCGATCCGGCCGCCCTCGGAACTGTACTCCCAGAGCCCGGTGGAGCGTTTCGACGGAGCCGACATCACCTTCGAGGGCGAGCGCGGCGACACGCTGTGGCGGCTGCAGGCACTGGCCGGTCAGTCCGAGACGACCTACAGCGGCGTCGATCTCGATGCCCGCAACATGATCAACGTGGCGCTGGAACTGGAGCGTGGCTCGGCCCGTCTGCGCCTGTCCCACTTCCGGGCCGACACCACCGTCCACCTGGATGGGCTGGGCCAGATCCGCGACGCGCTGACCATCGCTGCCGCCCTCGACCCGGAGCTTGCGCGCGTGCGCGACGACTTCGCGCTGGACGAGATCCTGGTCACCATCAGCGCGGCCGCCCTGTTCTACGACCGGGGCGACTGGTTCGCGGATGCCGAGTACGCTCGCCGCCGCGCCGAGGGGTACACCCCCGGGGTGGCCAGCTGGGCGGTGACCGCCGGCGTGCGGTTCGGTGCGTTCACCCCGTACGCCCTGGTCGCGGGCTATCGCGATACCGACCCGGACCGGCGCGCGCAACTGCCGCCGGTACAACAGTTGGCGCCGCTGCAGAGCTTGCTCGACGAGGCGTACACCAAGGCCGATCAGCGCAGCGTGGGCGTGGGATTGCGCTGGGATGCGTATCCGAACATCGCCTTCAAGGGGCAGGTGGAGCACGTCGCCAGCCGCTTCGTGGGCAACAACCTGCGACACGTGAACGATTCGGATCCGATTCCCGACGGCGCCGACGTCACGCTGTTCGCCGTCTCCATGGATGTGGTGTTCTGATGGGTACCGGGACCCCCGACCGTCGTCGCCGAACCTTGCTGCAAGGCGTGCTGCTGCTGCTGCCGGGCGTTGCGGGCGCGGTGGATGACGCTGACCTGGTGATCGCGGTCAATGCGGACATCGGCATCGATGGCATGAGTGCGCGCGAGGTGCGAAAGCTGTTCCTGGGCAAGAGCCGGCGGCTGTCGGACGGCACCACCGCCGCCCTGGCGCGCTACTCGCCGCTGGACAGCGAATTCAACCGCCGCGCGCTGGGTCGCAGCGATGCCCAGGTGGACGCCGCCTGGTCACGCCTACGCTTCTCCGGCCGCGCCCTGCCCCCCGACTCGTACAGTTCGCTCGACGCGCTCGTCGACTGGCTCGGTCGCACGCCCAACGGCGTGGCCTACCTGCCACGCGCCGCCTTGCCTGTGAATGGCCGGATGCGGGTGGCCCACACCGTGACCCGGTAGGTGATCATGCGAACGGTCGGGTTCGCCACCGCGCTGCGTGGCTCGCTCGCCGCGACGATCGCCCTGCTGGCCGTCGGCGGTGGTCCGCGCGCCCTGGCGGACGGACAGGCCTCACTGGACCTCTCGGGTTTCGCTACGCTCGGCTACGCCATGACCGACCGGCGTGCGGCCGAATACCGGACCGGCAGCGCGCTGGACGGCGCCGATCACGATGGCTCGTTCGCACTGGACAGCCGTATCGGCGTGCAGGCGGATGCCCGTCTGAACACGGTGCTGTCGGCCACCGTGCAGGTGCAGGCACGCGAACGCGGCGACGGGGGCGCCGGCATCGAACCCGAATGGGCCTTCGTTCGCCTGCAGCCGACCGGTGGCGTCACCGTGCGCATCGGTCGCATGAGCCAGCCGTTGTTCGCGGTGTCGGACTTTCGCGCCGTGGGTTACGCGAACGTGCCGATGCGCCCGCCCGAGGACCTCTATTCGCTGGTGCCGATGCAGCGTTTCGATGGCGTGGACGTGAACATCGAAGCCGAGACCGACGACACGTTGTGGCGGTTCCAGACGCTCATCGGTGAGTCATCGGAGTCGTACTACGGCATCGATTTCGATGCCAACGACATCCATGGCGGCTTCGTGGAGGCCGAGCGAGGCAGCCTGCGACTGCGCCTGGGGCACGTGCGCGCCGACCTGGAGCTTCGCTTCGAAGGTATCGACGAGGTAGCCGGCGCGCTGAACGCTGCCGCCATCGACGATCCGGGGTTGCAGTCGTCGGCGGCGCAATTGCTACGGGGTCGCGCACCCGCCAGCTTCGACATCCTGGGCCTGATGTACGACGACGGGCGGTGGTTCGCCGATCTGGAATACACGCGGCGGCGCACCGGGGACTGGTCGCCCGATGCGGACGGCTGGGCCTTCAACGCCGGCCTGCGCACCGGCACGCTGACACCCTACGTGCTCGCCTCCGGGTACCGGGACGCCGAACCGGACCGGCAGGTGCAGCTACCGCCGAGCGATCGGTTCGCCGCGTTGCAATCCCTGCTGGACGGGCTGTACGAGAAGCGCGACCAGCGCAGCCTCGGACTGGGGCTGCGCTGGGACGTGGCACCGAACATCGCCCTGAAGGGGCAGGTGGAGCACGTCGCCAGCCGCTTCACCGGCATCAGCCTGTTCCGCTCCGCCGACGAGGAACGCCCGCCACCGGGCTCCAGCATCACGCTGCTGGGGCTGTCGGTGAACGTGATCTTCTGATCGGACGGCGCGACGGGTCGCCGGGCGTGACGCATCGGACGGCACGCCGCATCACGCAGCCCTGGCACCCACCGACCGGGGGAACGCCACGTCCACGCTGACCGGCTTGCCCACGTGCCACCCTTGTGCCATGTCGACCTGCAGGTCGGCCAGCTGTCGCATGATCGCCTCGTCCTCGACGAACTCGGCCACGGTCTGCAGCGACATCGAGCGGCCCACCTGCACCATGGCACGCACCATCTCGCGTGACACGGGGTCGGTGGCGATGGCCTTGACGAACTGCCCGTCGATCTTGAGCACATCCACCGGCAGGTCGCGCAGGTAGGCGAACGAGCTCAGACCTGCCCCGAAATCGTCCAGCGCCACGCGCGCACCGAGGGCGTGGATGCCATCGATCAGCGTCACCGCGGTCGAGAAGTGCGAGATCGCCGCGGTCTCGGTGATCTCGAACCAGAAGCGCGATGGCTCCAGGGACAGCTCCTGCAGCAACCCGGCAATGAAGGGCAGCACGCCCGGATCCGCGGCCGACTGGCCCGACAAGTTGATGGAGAAGGTGATCGTCGGGTCGAACCGTTCGGGCTCGGCGGCGACCATGCGCATCGCACGCTCGATCACCCAGCGATCGATGGTGCGCATCAGATCGTAGCGCTCGGCCGCCTGGATGAAGCGGAACGGCGTCACCTCGGTGCCGTCATCCTCCACCAGACGCAGCAGCAGCTCGTAGTGACGCACATCGAAGCCCGCCGCGTTCAGCTCGCCCCGAGCACCGACCGAGGCGATCGGCTGCAGCAGCAGGCGGAACCGGTCCTCGGCCAGGGCCCGTTCCAGAACCGGCAGCCAGTTCATCTCCTCCTGGCGCTGGTTCATCGAGGCATCGTCCTCGGAGTAGACCACCAGCGCGTTGCGGCCCCCGTCCTTGGCGGTGTAGCAGGCGATGTCGGCCGCCTTCATGATCTGCTTCATGTCGCGGTTGCGCTCGCCGATCTCCACCAGCCCCATGCTGCCGCGAACCGGGAACACGTTGCCTTCGTGCTCGAACATCGCGGTCTGGAAGTAGGCGTACAGCTTGTTGGCAACCCTCACCGCCTCATCGGCCGTCGCATCGCAGATGATCACGCCGAACTCGTCGCCGCCCAGGCGGGCGAGCACATCGGTACTGCGCAGACGCTGTGCGAGCGCTTCGGTCAGCTCGCACAGCAGGCGGTCCCCGGCGGCATGGCCACAGGTGTCGTTGACGATCTTGAACTGGTCCAGATCGATGTAGCACAGCGCATGGCGACGCTCGCCCCGGTCGAGCTCGTCGACCAGCTTCTTCAGATGCCGCTCGAAGTAGAAGCGGTTGTAGCAACCGGTCATGGCATCGTGGTGAGCACGATGCTCCAGCTCGGCGGTCAAGCCGCGTTCCTTGCTCACGTCCTGCAACACCAGCAGGTAGCCGACCGACGGGGCGAGCAGCCGTGACAGGGCGAGTGCCAGCGTCTGCCCGCACGATTGCTCTCCGGTCTGCACGTCGAACTCCAGCGATCGCCCGATGGGTTCGGCGACGGACGGATCGCTCTCCTGCTCCAGCGGCAGTTGCTCGAACCGTTCCACCAGGCTGTGGAACGGCACCGGCGCGCAATGCGTGTCGAGCTGCTCGTGCAGATCGAGTACCGCGTCCACGCGCTCGCCCACGCCCGGCCCGTGGTGCACCGCGATGCGCGCCGCGCTCGGGTTCAGGTACAGCACCACCCCGTCGGGGTCGACCATCATGACCGCATCGCTGATCGATTCGAGCGTGCGCGCCGCCTTGTCGCGTTCGGCCGCCAGCTGCAGACCGGCTCGCTGGCGCTCCCGCCTGATCAGGCGACGCTGGTGCACGTAGGCGATGCTGACGAACACGAGCAGCAGGGCCAGCCCGGCCATCCAGGCGATCCGCTCCAAATGCTCGGCGGTGACCCGCACCGGCTGCCGCACGCTCATCGTCAACCGGGTGTCGCCGACCCGCCAGGTGCGGGTATCGCCCGCCACCGCGAAGCCTGCGTCCAGCCCGCCCTGGTGTTTCATGGCACCGCGAGAGAGCAGCACCATCGGCTCGCCTTCGGCCGGTGTCAGCGTGAGCACCACCTCGCCGTGCGGCATGTTGGTCAGCTCGTGCCCGAGCAAGGTGGCCAGATCGAGAGTGAACCACACACCGCCCACCCAGGAGGCGAGGCGCTCCTCGCGCGTGGTCGGCGGCTGCGAGCTGGCGTACACCGGCTGCATGACGGTCAGGTCGGCCTGGTAGGGCCAACCGAGCGGCATCGTCACCAGGAACGGCTCGCCGCTGGAAACGGCATCGCGGATCACGCGCTCAAGCGACGGGTCGCCGGCCAGATCGGTTCCCAACAGCCCGAACCCGGTGGCATCCAGCGGGTCGACCCGGGTGATCGGCAGGTGCGACTCGCGCGCGGCGGCCAGGGTTCGCCGTCCACCGGGTGACCAGTCGTTGATCGAGAATTCGCGACCGCTCTCCTCGCTCATGAACGCCGAGAAGGGTGCGCGGAACTCGCCGTTCACCAGCGTGAACATGCCCAGCGCATCGACGAAGTCCGAGTAGCGACGCAGCTGCTCGGAGAAGGCGGCGATATCGGTGCCGGCGAACTCGTCCGAGGCGTAGTGCACGCCGAGCATCGCCTTCATGACGCCGCGCATCTCGACCACGCGCTGCCCGCTGGCCTGCAACATGGCCGCCGCCGCATCGCTGATGCGCTCGCGTTCGACATCGGCCAGGGAACGGATGCCGAGCACCGCGACCACGATCATGAAGACGAGCGTCGCCACGGCGATGCGAACGCGGTCCGCACCCGAGAATACCGCTCGGTTGTCCGCTGACTGAGACATGTGTCACCCGTGACCGAGCGTCTTGCTCGCCACACAGGTGTCGGCCCGGCGTGCCATAGCCGCAGATACCGGGCAGGATTATGCGATGCGGTTGGCGGTTCGGTGCCGGAGCGAGGCCCGGCCGGACCCCGCCCGGTGCGCTACTCGTGCGGCACGATGCCGCCCGCGAAGCCCACCACGCGTGCCGCGCAACGGTGCCCGGCGAGCAGCGCATCCCCCGGGGACGCCCCACCGAGCAGGGCGGCCAGGTAGGCGCCGTTGAAGCTGTCACCCGCGGCGGTGCTGTCGATCACCCGGGCGGCGGGCTCGAACGAGCGATCGTGGTGCGAGTTCTGGAAGCAGACCGGCCCTTGCGCACCGCGCTTGAGCGCACCGAGCCGCACGCCGCACCCTCGCAACCGGGCCAGCACCGCCGCCTCGTCGGCATCGCCGTACAGGGCCTGTTCGTCGTCGAGCGACGGCAGGGCGATGTCGCACAGCCCCCAGGCCTGCGTGGTGGCCCGGCGCGCCGCCTCGATCGAGGCCCACAGCCGGGGACGGAAGTTGGAGTCGAAGGCCAGCCTCCGGGTGGTGCCGTCGCGCCAGTCGGCCAGCCAGGCGAACAGGCGTTCGCGCGCGGCGTCGGACAGGATGGCCAGCGTGATGGCCGACAGGTACAGCACGTCGGCGTCGGCAAGCTCGTCGAGGCCCGGACGCACATCGGGCTGGAACAGGCGGCGAGCGGCGGAGTTCTCGCGCCAATAGTCGAAGCTGCGCTCGCCCTGCGCATCGGTGCTGATCGCGTACAGGCCGGGCAACCGGTCCGCCGAGCGCCCGATCAGCGACGTGTCCACCGATTCCGCCGCCAGCAAGGCGAGCATGCTTTGCGAGAACGCGTCGGTGCCGACGCGGGTGGCGTAGGCGACCACGGCATCGTCGCCGGCGGCGAGCAGGCCGCGCTTCAGGTAGATCGCGGTGTTCAGCGTATCGCCGGCGGTACCGATGGCGGCGCGCGAGGGGTCGTCGCGATCGATCGCCAGTTCGATCATCGCCTCGCCCAGACAGACGATCTTCATCCGCGTCCCTTCCCGTTCCGTTCGCTCATGCCGGGCATCATGCCCCGAATCCGCACCGCGACGCAGCGGTGGCCGGCTGCTGCCTGCTGCCGACCAGTCTGGCGCTGGT
>JAUKWC010046687.1:0-10081 GCA_032356245.1 Endocladia muricata | reverse complement strand
TCCCCGGTAGCTCAGTTGGTAGAGCAAATGACTGTTAATCATTGGGTCGCTGGTTCGAGCCCGGCCCGGGGAGCCATTTACAACCCGCGTCGCGCCTAGCTTTCGGCCGATTCGGTCCGGGGGCGAGGCGGGAGCGCGAAACCGCTGGGAGACTCGGGGGAGACTCGATCGCGGATAAGTCCATGCTCGACCGGGCCGACATCTAGGCCACCCGTAGCGACGAGTAGGGTCCGGCGCATGAGCGAACCCAGCCCCGAATGGTCCGATGTGACGATCTCGTCGGCCACCACGCGCAGCACTGGCGTGACATTGCGCCACTCGATGAGCAGTCGAAGCCTTACGCCCGTGCGCGCAGGGAGCGGACGACGAACACGCTCTGCATCAGCCGTATCTGTCGCTCGCGCCCGCGCGCGCAGCGAGCGGACGCGGCGCAAGCGAGTCGGACGGCGCTCGGAGCGTGCTCTGCGACGGCGATAGCCGCGACACCTGCGACAATGCGGCGTCACTCGATCACGAGCCGCACCGGATCGCCCGCGTTGTTCATCTGCACCTCGGGCCGCGTGCTCCGGACACCGGCGCTCGAGCCAGACCATGCAGGCGCGCACGTCGCCCGGCACGTGAACGGTGTGGGTGACGGTACGCCCGGCCACGGTGCGCGACTCGATCCGCTCGTGCCCGACCGCCGCTTGGTACAGCGCCGCCGACACGTCCACGTCGGCGAGCACGGCCCCGCGGTCCATCGCCTCGGCGAAGTCCGGATGATCGGTGCGCCAGCGATCGAGCGTCGCCACGTCCACCTCGAACAACGCGGCGACACCCTCGGCCTCGAACCCGGCACCGGTGAGCGTCGCCACCTGCCGGGCGTACTCGGGCCGGTAGCAGTCGAGCGTGAGCCAGCCGGCCACCCGCTCGAGCCGGACGGGATCGGCGAGGTTCACACCTGCGTCTCGTCGATGTGCCGGCGCTGCTCGCGCAGCAGACGCGCCACCCGGCGAAGCGTCGGGCGCAGAGCCCCGCGGTAGGCGTTGCGGGAGCTTACCGCCTTGCCCTCGGGCGTGCGCGGCCCTGTGGAGTGCTCCCACGGCCTCGTGCGGCGTGCGCGCTCGCGAGCGGCGTCCCGGTGCGCCTGCGTTCTCGGGTAGCTCATGCGTCGCGATCCCCTGCCAGTTCGTTCGGCCGGTTCTCGCCATCGCCCCCGTGCGCGTCGCGGTTCACCTGCTGGTGCCCGGCAGCGTTGTACTGCTCGCCGACGTGCTGCGTCCCGACGTACTGGCGCGGGTGGCGGATGTCGGACACCGCCTGCAAGGTCTGGCGGCACTGCGCCTGCGCCTTCAACGCGAGCGTCAGGGCGGGCGCGATCTGCGAGACGTACTCCTGCCGCATCGCCGCGGCCGTCAGGTGGGTGAACAGCCGGTCGAGGACCATCGCCTGCGACATCAGCCGATCGGTGCCGGTGGTGCTCTCGTCGCGGGTCGCGGTGAGTAGCTGGTCGTACAGCGCGTCGAGTTCGACATCGCCGTGGGAGCCGCGCTTGTTCAGCTCGGCAAGCGCCGTCATCGCACCGAACTCGGACGACAGGGAGACGCGGGCGAGCTTCGCAGCCTTGCTCATGCCCTTCTCGCCGCGGATCGTCACGGTGTTGCGCCGCGGCGTCTCGGGGGGCGCGTCGATGTCGGTCTCGCGGGTATCGGGTTCACCGGCGTCGTACATCGGTTCGGTGCTGTCCATCGGTGTGTCCTCGGTTCGTCAGGTGGCGGGTGTGCGGGCGGCGGCGTCGTTGCTGACCGTGAACACCGGCAGCGTGGGCGGGTGCTGCGGACGGTCGGCGGCGAGCGCCCGGAAGTCTCGCGCCGGTCCCGGTGACGGGCGGCGGGTGCGACGGGCGGTCACGAGGCCACCTCGAACGCATCCGCCGGTCCCTGCTCGCGCCGCCGGCACCGTCTCGATGCCGCGATCAGCGCACGATCAGCGGCGAGGGTCCGGGCGCAGGCGAGCAAGCGCGGATCGTCGTCGGCGTAGGTGTCGAGCAGGTCGGCGCGGTCGGCGTCGGTGAACTCGGCGTCGAGGGCATCGCGGTGCAGGCCCAGCCGCTCGCACGTCAGGGCGAAAGCGAGCCAGCGGGCGGTGTCGTGGGTGGGTACGTGTGGCACCGCGGCCTCGGCGTGCAGTTCGGACAGTAGGCGTTCACGGTGCTCGGCGATCCACGCGCGTTGCGCCTCGTCGAGTCCACCCGGCACGCGCACGCCGAGCCGTCCGTCGTCGGCAAGTCGGACCGCGACACCGCGTCTGCGCAGTGTGGCGAGCGCGTTCACACGAACTCCTCGCCGTCGGTGACGCTGGCCGCGGCCGGCGTGTCTCTCTCCGTTGCGGGTGTCAGGGTGGGCGCAGCACCGTCACGACCGTCACGACCGTCACCACCGTCACGGCGACGGGCTTCGGCGGCCCTTCGTGACGGTCGTGACGTTGGTGACGGTCGTGCGGGCGGGTTCGCATCCGTGACGGGGGACAACACCCGCACCCGAACCCGCCGTCCGGCGTTGCTCTTGTCCCCGAACGTGACGGCGATGCCGAGCGCGCGCAGGGCGGGTGCCGCGCGGCGCATGGCGTCCGACAAGCCCTTCGCGGTCTTCGGCCATGCGGTGTCACGCCGAGTGCCTGCGTGGGTGTCGAGCGCGTGCAGCAGGTCGCCGACGGTCTCGTGCACCGGTCCCTTCGCGTGCACGTAGCTCACCAGCGTCTCGATGACCGGCGAGGACTCAAGCGACTGGACGGCGGAGGCGCGGAGCGCGGCGGTGTAGGTGTCGGTGAACGTGCCGTCCTCGCGCTCGAGCACCTGCGCGACCGCCTCGCCCAGCCGGGTGAAGTCCATCAGGCGTGGCTTGCTGCGCAGCTCGACCGACGGCAGCTTGCCGAGGGCAGCGCAGAACGTGTCGAGCAGGAACCGGAACGCCCGCGGCCCGTGGTGCTCGAGCCGTGCTGCCATGTCCGCATCCGACACCCGCGGGGGCGGCCCGCCCTCGTCCCCCTTGCCGTCGGGTTCGTCGTCGAGTTTCGGGCACTCGATGAGCACCACCCGCGACAGGAGATCACTCTGCGTCGCGAGTACCGGGATGCCGTTCATGAATACCGGGCGCTTCGCGTCGTGCACCGCCTCCTCGTCGTCGGTGTAGAGCTTGCGCGTGGCGAACCCGCCGCCGGTGGACACCGTGCAGAGCGCGTCCTGCATGGCAGCCGACAGCGTGGACAGGTTGTTGAAGTTCAGGACGTGGTTCTGCCGGGCGGCAACGAACACGTCCTCGACGTTCTTCGGGTTCGCGCGCAGCAGCACCGACGAGGGGTCGATGAGCCGGCGCAGGTTCGCTGCACTCGTGGACTTCGCCGAACCCTCCTCGCCGCGCCACTCGACCACCGGGTACGCGGTGTCCGGACGCCAGCACTCGAGCACGACCGCGACGACGAGCAGCGCATCGGCGGGCCGCACGTTCACCAGCGCGAGCAGGTCCGCGAGCGTGCCTTCGCTTGCCGGTGTCGGAAGCGCCTGCATGCCACGGGTGCGCCGGAATCGGACCGGCGACTCGTCGAGCGTCTGCCATCCTGCGTCCGTGAGCCGGATGACGTGCCACTCCGGGTCGCCGATATCGAGCAGATAGCCCCCGGCCGGATCGACGGCGACGCGCAGGTACACCGGGTGCGTCTCACCCTCGTGACGGGCGGTACCGGCCAAGGTGTTGAAGGCGTCGGTAAGCTGTGCGGCGCGCGGCACCCGCCCGGTCTCGCGGTAGTAGACATGTCCGACCCATTCGCGCAGCCCGCGCGAGTCGAGCGCCCACACTTCGCGGTGCCCGTCGCGGGCGAACCGGACGTATGGGGCGCCGTCGTCGTCGATGAACAGTTCGCCGAGGCTTTGCACCTGCGCGACGATGGCTTCCACCCCGCCACCGGTATCACGCTCGCCGGCGTCGGCCTCCTCGTTCGCCGTGCGACCTGCGGCCCGGTCCACCATGTCGTCGAGCATCGGCAGACCGATGTCCGCGTTCGCCCGCTTCAACGCGCCGCGCAGACGCATGAACGTCGGCGGCCGTGCCTCGCGAAGCGTGGCGAGCGCGTGCACCACGTCATCGGCGAGAGCCGCCTCGATGTCGTTGGCAGCGAGCGCGACGGCCTCCGTGACGGTCTCGACGAGGACGTCCAGCTCGTCGGTAGTCGGCGGAATGTGCGGCGTTGGTACCGCTGCGTCGGCGCTCGGTGCGCTCGAAGGCTCGAGCGGCGAACCGTACTCGGCCGGCACCGGTTCGGCGTGCTCGATCATCGTCGCGGTCGTGCCCATCATGCGACACCTCGACGGCGCTCGCACACGCTCGCATCGTTGGAGTCGGAGCAGGTGCAGCACCGGCATAGCGACGGCATCGCGAGCCGTGCCCCGATCGCCTGGGCCGCGGCGGTGGCCTTCGTGCGCCCCGGGTTGCCCGGTGTGCCGCGATCGTCGTCCGCGGCCACCACGATGTCGGCGTGCGGGTATCGCGCCCGCAGAACGCGGCACACGGCGAGCAGGTTTCCCGCGTCCATCGCGCAGGCGACAGCGTGCTCGGTCTCGCGGTGCAGCGTCGCGCCGGTGGCCGCGCCCTCGCAGGCGATGACGGTCTCGCCGTCGGCGAGGGTGCCTAGCCGGTAGAACGTCCCGGCGGTCGGCGCGCCGGGCCAGTAGCGTTTGCCGCCAGCGGCGTCGATGCGTTGCAGCCCGATCAGGTGGCCGTCGATGTCGGTGCGCGGCACCAGCAGCGTGCCCGCCTCGTCCACACGGCATCCGGGAAGCCGCTCGCCCTTCGCGACCATGTAGGGGTGATCGGTGCAGGGCGCGGCCGCGATCCACGCGGTGCGCGCCGACAGCGTGCCCAGGCGGTGCCGTTCGGCCTGCGCGGCCCGTGCCTTCGCCTGCCGCTCGCTCGCCGCTTGCGCGTTCCAACGACGCTCGAGCGGATCGGGTGCGTGCTGGTGATTTCCCCAGTAAGTGAACCGCTCGCCCGTGGTCCAGTCCTTCACCACCACGCCGGCGCAGTCGGGCATCAGGTAGGCGGACGCGGAGCGGTTGCGTGCGCCTTTGCCCGGGGCGGGCAGACGCTTCGCACCGCGCGGCTCCGGATGCTCGGGCGGCCAGTGCTCGAACCCGTCGGCGCGTGCCTGCTCGCCGGCCGCGCACCACGTGGACACCGCGTCGTGCATCGGGGTCGTGCGCGGTATGCTGGTCCGGCGATGCCTGTCGCGTGCGGTATCAGGTCGGCGGCTCCCCCAAGGGCCGCCGGCCGCTCTCGCCGCCATCAGGCCGCGGCCCTCGATGCCGGCTCGCCGAGTGAAGCCACTTCGGCGCACACCGCAGCCGCCACGGCATCCGCCGGGTAGGCATCGGCATCGCTGTGACGCTTCGCCATGAACGTCACCAGATCGCTCAGCAGGTAGCGCCGCGAGCGCCCCACCTTCACGAACGGCAGTCCGCCGCGGTCAGGTCGACAGGCCCAGGTATCGAGCGTGCGTGTGGTAGTCAGTTCGAGAATCGAGGCGGCGGTGCGCGCATCGAACTTGCCCGGCAGCTCGGCGAGCGGCGCGTCGAGGGCGCGCCCGATGTCTCGAAGGATGCAGCGGATGGCACCGGACAGCTCCGGCGAGTCGATCGGTGTGGATGGCATGGTGTGCGTCTCGTGTCGTTGTGGACGAGACGCATCGTAGATTCAGTGATTCGCACTTATCCCATCGGAAACAGGGCACTTTCCGATGGGGAAACGAGCAGGATCAGACAGGCTCGCGCGCGGCCTCGGCTGCAAGGCGACGACGTGTCGGCGGCCTCATGAGCTTGTCGGCGGTCTTGCGAACGGTCTCGATGTTGCGCTCGCCCCGATCGTCGTCATCGTCGGGATAGAGACGCGCGGCTAGCTCTCTCGCAGACCACGTCGCACCCTTCGAACGCGCCCACAGATCCAGATCGATGAACGGGATCACCCGGTCCCTATACCAGTCAGCAGGACGGACGGTTGCCCCGCCATGACGACGAAAACCACGCGCCTGCCGCTCCGCCTTGAACCAGTTGCGGAACTCGGCGATCGCGGTTGCCTCGGTCGTATCAAGATCGACGCGCACATGTGCATATCGAATGCTCTCCGACCGCTCTTTCAAATCAACCGCGCTTGCAGTAAGTAGAGCATCTACTGACAGGGAATGGTCTTCGAAGAACTGCCCTTCTACTCCGGGTCTTATGCCGATCATGTTGCGGGTCCGCATACTGGGGATCGTCCTTTCGATCTGCCGTAGGTTGAAAAGACTCTCCCACATACCCGCATGATCTTCGTCGTCTTCACAACCGGTCAACGGGTTGCCTCGCGCGATCGATTCGGCAACTTCGAATAGCATCTCGGCCGTTATCGGATCGACGCTGACGGTTCGCCTTGATCTTTCCTCGGCCGTGAGCGGCACCGGACGCTCGTCGAAGAACATGCTTTCCTCGCCGAGCATTCCTGCATCGATGATCCGCTGAAGAATGTTGCGGCCGAGCGATGCACCGGGATGAGCATGTAGCAGGCACCACACGGTGTACCGGCCCGTCACCTGCACGTACCAGTCCGCAAGCGACGCTGTTTCGAGCGGCGCGTACTTCGCCAGATCGAACCCCGGCACTACCTCGTCCGGCCCGAGCTTGCGCGTCACGCCCGCAACGCCACCACGTTGTCCGCAGGCCCGGCGCTCGCCCGCGACACGATCGCGTCGGTGATCGCCTGCGTTGCCACCCGCAGCCGTTGCAGCTCGATCTCCACGTAGTGCGTGCCGGTGACATCGTTGCTGGACACCGCGTGCCCCACCAGCCGCTTGAGCACGTAGGGCGACAGCTCGAGCGATTCGCCGATCGAGACGAACGTACGCCGCAGCGCGTGCGGACTCGCGACCACGCCCGAGTGACGCGCGATCGTCGCGCACACCGATTTCGGCTCGACGATGTGTCCGGTGCGCCCGGTGCCCGGGAAC
Organism: Endocladia muricata; assembly: GCA_032356245.1. NCBI lineage: Eukaryota > Rhodophyta > Florideophyceae > Gigartinales > Endocladiaceae > Endocladia > Endocladia muricata. The sequence continues at coordinate 3,073 of JAUKWC010046687.1, read as the reverse complement.
ACGAACCGCCCGCCCTCGATCACCCGCCGGTGCAGCAGCGCGAGCACGCGGTCCGACAGGGGAATCTCCAGCTCGCGCCCACCCTTCGTGTCGCCGATGCGGAGCGTGCCGCCAAGGAGGTCCACGTCCGTCCAGCGCAGCCGCATGGCCTCGCTCCGGCGCAACCCGGTGAGCAGCAGCATCTCCACGAGATCGGCCTGCACGGGGGAGGCCTCGCGCGCGTGCTCGACGCCCGCGAACCAGTCGGCGAGGTCGGCGGACGTGATGCGGGCGCGCCGCGGCTCGACCTTCTTCCACGCCCGCTTTCGAGACAGCTCGCGCACCGGGTTGTCCACGATGACCGGGCGCCCGTCGGTGTCGAGGTATTCGCCCTGCGCGTGGTTGAACACCGCCCGCAGCAGGCGCATCGTCAGATTCGCCGAGGCGACGGTACGGGCGGACATCCGGGCGTAGAGCCCGCGAACGTCGGCACGGGTGATGTCGAGCAGCGCGCGGTCCTTCCAGCCGGACAGGTGACGGTCGAACATCTGGTGGTAGCTCGTGAGCGTGGACGCCTTCACACCGCGCCCGTCGAGGTAGTCGGCGAACGCAGTCTCGAGGGTCACGCCCCGATCGCGCCGGGCACGTTTCGCGTCGTTCGGCGAGGTGCCGGTCAGCGTGATCTCGGCGAGCGTGCGTCGCGCTTTCTCTCGCGCCTTGCCGAGCGTGAGCGTGGAGACCGCTCCGAGGGTCACGCGCAGCAGCCGCCCGGACACCCGCTTGTTGAGCACGAACGAGGCGGATCCCGACGGGCGTACCCGCACCGACAGTCCCGGCACCGACTTCGGGCCGCCCACGTCGCTCAGATGGTGCTCGTGCCCGTCGTTCGGCAGCGACTTCAGGACGGCGGGTGTCAGGTTCAAGCGGGTGGAGGGCATCGACGGCTCCGGGTAGCGAGCAGTCTCCCCAGCGATCCTGGGAGACTCATGGGAGACCGACGACCATACGTCGGTTGTCGATGATTCTACCGACTATTCTCTCCCGATCAATCGCTTAGCGTAGTTTCGGGGACATTCGCCGTACGCTCGCAAGTCATTGATTGATATACGGGCGCGAAACTGTTAATCATTGGGTCGCTGGTTCGAGCCCGGCCCGGGGAGCCATTTACAACGCGCGCTCCGCGCGGCTGTCGCCCATCTAGCTGTCGAGGCGGGCCTTGAGGTCTCGCTCCAGCTCGAGCACGAAGGCGCGGACCCGTCTGGGCACATGGCGCCGACTCGGCATCAGCGTCATGATGCCGGCGGGCATGTCCTGAGCGAAACCGGCCAGAACTTCAGTCAGGGCGCCTTGCTCGACGAGTTCGCGCACCTCCCATGACGACTTGAGCGCGACACCCAGGCCCGCCAGACAAAGAGTCAGGATGACGTCCCCGCCGCGTCCCCCGAACCGGCGCCGTGGACGCGCCGTCGACATCGTTCCGTCGGTGGAGCGCAATGCCCACTCGGTCGTCTCCCCGAACATCAATCCGTCCACGCCGTCGAGGTCTGCCGGTGAGGTGATCCGGGGATGTGCGGCGATCCACTCCGGTGTGGCGACCAGGATCCGGCGATTGGGCGCGATGCGCCGGATCACGTTGTGTTCGGGAGCGTGCTTTCCGATACGCACCGCCACGTCGATTCCGTCCTGATCGAGATCACGCACCTCGTCGCTGAGGTCGAGTTCGATCTGCACGGCCGAGTGGGCCGCCAGGAAGGTGGCCACGACCGGTGCCACGCACCGCTCTCCGAATCGGGCGGGGCACGACACCCGCAGCCGTCCGGAGAGTCTCTCCTCGCCGGTATCCCGGCGGATGAAATCATCGGCTGCGTCCACGATCCGCCGGGCGGGTGCCAGTCGAGCCTCGCCGGCCTGCGTGAGAAACACACCGTTGGGGGTAAGTGCACTACGGCGCCCATGTTGCCGGCGGCTGACGAGACGACGACCGTGTCGATCCCGATCCTGACCACCGGTCTCGTCATCATGTCCACTTCGCGTTTCTCCCCCGAAGAGTGGGATGCGGTCTTCGTCCGCTTTCTCTCCTCCGGACAGACTCGGCGCGCGTTCTGCTCACGGAGCGACGTTCCGTACGATGCCTTCCGCATGCGCTACCGCAAGAGCGCGCGGTTCGCCGGAAAGAGACGCGGAGCACCCACCTGCGGGGCGGACGCGGCCGAAATGGGCGAGCAGATCGGCGAGGTCGACCGTCGGTCGCGACGAATCATCGGCATCCCGCTGCCAGATACGCCGCTGGTGGACTGGACGTCGTCGGCAACGATACCGACGCTCATCCATGGCGTCGGCGGCGGCGCGATAACGTGCTCGGCCGACTTCCGGACCATCCTCGAGGCGACTGGTACAGACGACAAGACGATGTTCCGGCTCGAAAGGAGAGACGAGCCGGTGGGGTGTGGTCGCGTTCCGGTCCGGCACCGTCCCGGCCGGATCTCGAGCTAGTCCGGGACGCACGGGACGTGGTGCCGACCGGGTCCGTACGCGTGCCGGCCGCGGTAGTGCGGGGGCGACGCGTCGGCTGTTCGACATGGGTGGATATTCGCCGTGCCGCCTGCGGTCCCGTCACCGACGACATGTTGTCAGTGACCGCCCTAATGGAGCCACTCCGGGATCGGGGTAATGGAGCCACCGCCGGATCGGCGTAATGAAGCCACCCCGTGATCGGCGTATTGGAGCCACGCCATGATCGGGGTAATGGAGCCACACCGGCCCCGCGCTGACCGCCGCTGACCGGCCCGCACGGACCCCGTCTCGAACCTGTCCCCACCGCCTACCGTCCCCGCACCACACGCGGAGGACGGCATGGCCAACCGGAGGTTCGAGATGCACCACTACCGACAGGCGCTGATGCGCATGCGCCAGGGCGAGTCCGATCGGCGGATCGCCGAAGACAAGCTCATGGGCCGACCGCGAGCCGCCTCGCTCCGACGCCTCGCCGTCGTTCGCGGCTGGCTCGAGCCCGGCATGGCCCTCCCCGACGACGCCGCCCTCGCGGCCGACGTCGAGGCGTCGAAGACGGCGCGCAAGCGCGCCGCCCAGGGCT
>JAUKWC010046676.1:0-10088 GCA_032356245.1 Endocladia muricata | reverse complement strand
TCCTGGTTGTTTTCATGCGTGGCGGTTGCTGCCTGACTTGCTGCGGTGTTCTGATCCGTGGCAGCTTGTGTTGCTTCATTGCTGCGGTTCTGCCAATCTTTCAGGGTTGCGGTATAGTTGGCGGTGATGGTAGATAGTTCTTTGCTTTTGGCGGTCCTGGTGGCAGATACTTTTGCTTTCCATTTATTGGCGTGGGATTTTGCCCAACGTTCCCCGGCCTTATCCTTTTTCTCAAAAGCAGATACTTTGCTTTCTTGTTCCTGGACCTTAGCATCAAATAGGGTAGTGATTGCGTCCTTTTGTTCTAGGTAAGATTTTTCTATGGTTTGCCGTTCCTTATCAAATTGATCTGTGATAGTTTTTATTTCGGCTCTCAGCTGGTTTTTGTCTGCGGTTGCGTTGTACTGCTGCTTTTTCATAGTACTAGCCGTAAACGCATAATTTACGCCCCTGGTGGATAGATTGATCGAAAGATAAAAAATACCAATGGTAACAATTGATACAAAGGTAAAAAGCGATACATACCAAAGGTTATTAAATTTCTTCCAGACGGTGACCCTGGTTAGGACCTGGACAAACTTTCTACCGCCAATCTCCAAAATGTAAACTATTAATAGCCCGGCAACAATTGATGCCAAAAAAGCTAATACTTTATTTTGGCCTGAAAGGTTGCTTTGTACTATTAGGTAGACGGTAACGGCTTCGGTTATTGCGCTTACAATTTGCGCTGCAATTCCAATGCGTAAAAGATAGGGTACTACGGGATAAAATATATTGAAAAAGGTGTTATCCGTTGGTGGTGTGGTGGACGTTTCCACCTTAATAGATTTTTGCATAATTTTGAACTGATTTAGATTTTAACTGATTTAAATTATTGGTGGTGTGTATTCTTTCCGGGATTACACCACCTTTTTTTTTACTTACCTGGTTTCCATTCTTTTTTTCTGGTGAACCATTCTTCCACAATTATTTCTAATTGGCTGGAAAAACTTCTTTTGCTTTTCTTCGCTTTCCCCTCTAAATGTTCCACTACCGTAGAATCTAAAGAATAGGTTTTCATTAATTTTTTACTCATTGTTACTTTTATTTTATGATAATTTATGTATTCTTACGTAAACAAATATAGTAAAAGTTTCAAAAGTATCAAATGATCTTTTTTATCAAAATTTCTTTTAATGGCAAAAAGTAGAATTATATCCGTAGCCAATAGTAAAGGCGGGGTAGGGAAAAGTACTGTAACGATGTTCTTAGCGGTAGCCCTGGCAGCTAATAAAAAAAAGAAAGTATTGATCTTAGATACAGACAATCAAAGAACTATTTCAGATTATAGCGAAGCGGTAGAAAATAGCCTGGTAACGGTTGAAGCGGTAGCCCCTCAACGGGTCCCGAACTATCTTACCCGGTGGGGTGGTGATTATGATTATATCTTTATTGACATTCCCCGGATAACTGCCAAAAAAGCAGAAAACAATATACTAGCCGTTCTCAATTGCTGCGATTCTATTCTAGTCCCGGTAATTGGATCACAAGTTGATTTATTAGCTACCCTGGACTTTATAGAAATTTTGGAAGGTGTCAGGACTGATAGAAAAAAAGACGGCCTTAAAACGGCTTATTTTGGTTTTATAAATAGGCATAATCGGAGAAAAGAAATAAGTGAAGTTTTGGAGTACCTGAAAGATTCCCCGCTAAAGATGTTTGAATCATACCTTAGTGATATAAAAGCTTTTTCAAATCCGGACCTTACCCGCTCAATCCTGGAAACAAAAAAAGAAAGGTTTGATCCTTTCTACTCTGAATTTACCACAAAATTTAAATTGAAATAATGGCAAAGAAAAAAATGAATGCTATCGAAGCGAAGAAAGCCCGAAAGCAAAAAGAAAAAGAACTGGAAGATCAAAAAGTAGAATACAAAATAGCCCGCCTGGAAAAGTCTTACCATAAGATAGCCCGCAAAAATCTCATTGATAGGGAAATGACTATTCAAGATTATCTTTCGGCTCTGGTGTACCTGGACAATGCAGGTGCGGTTGATTGGTCTACATTTGATAAAGATGATCTATTTGATACTTATGATAAATCCTAAAATTTATAGTGGCGGTTGTCTGGACCTGCAGACGGTGTTGCGATACCTGGAAGAAAAAAACGATCTGCAGGCGTATGAGTATGAAGTAGAACAAGGTAGGGTAGACAACCATTTGCAAACGTGCAAAGATTGCTATTCCCGGATCAAAGTTTTCATTGATCGTTACGGCCCCGGTGATGATCCGGGTAATATGGAATTTTAGTTTTTCCCTTTTTTCTCTTTTAAGGGGTCCCAAAAGTCCCGTTTTCCACTTTCCAGAAATTCACTTGTTCTGGATTTGATGGTAAACAATTTGGTAAGTACTGACTTTAATTTCCTTTTAAGGAGTCAGATAAGTCAGGTTTTTCTTCTTTTAAGGAGTCGAATAAGTCGAATTTTTCCTACTTGTCTTCCTGAAAATCCCTTTTAACAGGTCGGATAAGTCGGTTTTTTCTTCTTTTAAGGAGTCCACAAAGTCCACTTTTAGAATACCGCTGTCTCTTTTGCTGGTGTCCTGAATAGTAGGATAAAGCAAGTATATAATAAAACTTTTGAACCCCGGACACTTTAAAACTGATTTTTTGGGCTTCCAGCCTTTCAGCATCTTTTAAGGGGGTGCAAAAGTCTCTTTTTTCACTTCAATAAACTTTTAGATTTTACAAAATATACCCGGTCCTGCGCTTTGATGATCCTATCCAGTTGCTCCAAACATTCCTGGTAATCTTCTTTTTTATTGGTCCTTTCTGCGGTCCTTTTTAATAGGCAGGCCCGTTCTTTCATTTGGCTAATTTTCCGGGGTGTGGCTGTGTTTTTCATGTTATAAGATTTAATGATAAATAAATAGTTTTATATGCTCCCTTTATTTTAGGGGTTGAAATTTACGTCCGTTTCAAGTGTTAAATCTCCGAAATCTCCGATCCTTATATAGGGGTTTTTTATCTATTCTATTTCCGACATTTCCGATCCTTATATAGGGCAACCATGCCGAACCTGCCGATCCTTATATAGGGGTTTTTAACCGTTGGTTTTTCGTTGCTTTCTTGGATGGGGTCCACGTCGTTTTTTCGTCGTTTTTGGGTGTAGCGTTCCCCGTTGCTTTTGTGTTGCTTTTGTGTGGCTTTCTTATGTGGTGTCCCCGCTGCTTTTTCGCTGCTTTCTTGTGTGGCGTCCCCTCCGTTTTTCCTCCGTTTCTAGGTGTGGGAGAATGTTCGTTTTTACTTTCAAAGAACTACAACAAATTACATCATTTTACTTTTCCAAAAAGTACTACATTTCACTACATTTCCACCACTAAAAAACCCGTCCGACAATTAAGCAGAGCGGGTGTCTATATCTAGCAGCGGCATTCCCCTTGAACTTTACCGCATACTTCACAATGATATTTATCATTTGGTTTGTTGGGGTGGGGTGGATAGTAATAATAGTATGATTCCCCGAACCCTGAAAAAACCGGATGACCTTCTGGAAAATGATCGATCAAAAAATTATAGTGGCTTTTGTTTTCGGATATAGGTAGTAGTTCGGCTGTTGGTTTATCCTTTAACCGTTCGGAGTAGTTCGGGTTGGTGGTATCAAAAATAATACTATCCGGTAATTTATAGATTTTCATATTTATTTTATTTTGACAGCTGCAGGCGGGGTTGCCTGGATTAAAATTTAAACGCTTGTTCCATAGAATCCATTTCTTTACGGTTGATCCTACGATCATCATATATTTTTAGGGTTGCGGTTGACTTGTGGCGGGTTCTCATTGCTGCTTTGTGTAGGTCCCCGCCAACTTGTTCTAATGTATGGGTAGTAAAAAAGTGTCTGAATCCGTGTACCGATCTGGTAGGGGGTATTCCAGCTTTTGCAAATAGCCCCGTTTCCGGATGGGTAAACATTTTCCGGATAGTGCGGGTAGTGATGGGTTGATCCTGTTTTGATTTTGACGGGAATAGATATCCATCGGACCTTCCAAGAAAATCAACGTAATTCCTTAGTACTTCAATTGTTCCCCTGAATACTTCCACGTTGTGTTTTTCGGTTTTACCTTTCCCCTGGAATTGTACCTTACAATCATTCCAGTTAATTTCCTCAATCCGGATTTGTAGGGCTTCCATTTGCCGGAACCCTTCACAAGCTAATAATTGAAATAGTACTTTCAATCTTTCCCGCTTCGCTGGTTTCTCGATGCTGGCAATGTATTCGTTAATCTGCTTAATTTCTTCAATCTTAATACCGTCCTTAGTATGCCCGGTTTCGGTATTAAATCCTTTTGCGTCCTGGGTTATATCAATAGGCATAATTCTATATTTACAAGATTCCCTTAATAATGCTTTTGCAGCTGCTAAGTAATTGTTCCGGCTCTTATTCCCTATACCTTCAATCTTGAATAAAGCGGTATGAAATAAATCTAATGTTCTACTATTGATACCGTTGATCTGGATGAAGGCTAAAAAGTGTTTTATATTTCTTTTGTAAGTGTCTCGGGTTTTTTTCTTCCAGCCTGCCACATTATCAAAAATCATTTGGTAATTGTCAGATAAAGAATTTACAATTTTGTCGGACGTGGTTTCAATCTGCAGGATGCGTTGATCCTGGAAGATCGCTAAATCTAGGTTTGTCATTTTTATTTTATTTTTCGTTACAAATATGATATAAGCATCAAATGATCTTTTTTATCATCTTTATCAAAGGTACGTTAATTTTCCGTAAAAGTTCCGGTTCCATAGATTAGCGGAACTTTTATTTTTTAGAGAAAAAAGGGGTAGACAACAAAATGCCTACCCCGGATAACGAAAAATAAAATAGTCTTTAGGATATAGCCCGGATCAATCCCGTTTTATCTGGACCGTCTACATACCGCAATCTTCGCTGCCTTTCCCGTTCTGCTTTCTTATCCTGTTGTTCCTGCAGCTGCTTTGCTGCGGTTGCCCTGGTGGAATCGGTAACAATAGAATAACCCCTTACTTCACGGTTGGAGTGGTCACAAGTAACAATAGCACTAATGTAGATTACCTTTAAATCTTGCATCCTGCGAATGATGCCCGTTAAGGTGGTACGCTCAATGTTTAGGCCCTGGGCTATCTGTCTGCTGGTTTGTGATGGGTTCCGGGTCAGGTGGTCTATTATTATTGTCCAGTACTTTTCCCGGCTCGCTGCGGTAGCTTTGGAGTTGTACGATTTAATAGAACTGTTTGCAATCCGGTTGCCTTCAATGTTCTGGTTCGTGAAAAGGTCTAATTCCTTTCCGGTTGTTTTAATGTTCATGCTTTATATATTTTGCCGTTAGAAAATAGTAGGGAATGTTCCCCGTTTTAGTTTTAGTTGTTGTCTTTGCTTGTCCTGGATAGATCACTATTAGACTAAAACGGTTATTATAGATTCTGTTTTAGTCTCTTTTCAAAAAAAACCTTTATAACTCGAATAAAATCAACGGGTTATGAAAAATAGCAATTGTGTTTTTTGTCCTAAATGGCAGGTTTTCAATAGCCACTTTTCCGGATTCGTTGGTACTTAGATACGGGTGTAAAATTTGGATGGTGTCTTCACGTTCTTTTAGCAGGAATAAGCCTTCCAGTAATCCGGTTACCTTGTCCAGCTTCACAAAGTTGTATTGTGATTCCTTTACCTGGTAATCAAAAGGAATACTTTTTATAATACGCTCAATCTCTTTTATGCTGGTATCTTTCCGGCTCTGTCTATTCAGGTGCTTTGTGATGGTGTGGTATGCTCCAATGATAGCCCTATGAGTATTCCCCCGCTTTTTTAGTCCTTTAAGAATTTTCTTAACCACCAATATAGATACTACCCCGCTGCGGTCTGCAGCTTTTTTGACTGGATTAATTACCCGGCTAAGCGTGCGAAGTGTCAAGGATTCCGGATCATAGCTTTCAGATACTTTGTAAATTGAGTTAATAATCTTTTGCGCTTCCAGCCTGGATATACTACCGCATTCCTGGACGGCTTCACTTATCTTTTTAACAATCCGGTTATCTATTTTAACTTCACTTATTTGTCCCTTATCTAATTTTTTCCGTGTGGTTTTTCTATTGTGATACGCTAACCGTAAAGCGGTTTGTTTAATAGCCTTGTAGATTTGTGAATAGTTTTTAAGTGATTGGTCTTCTAAAATAGATCCTATTTCCTGGTGACTGATTCCCACAAATTTCAGACGCAAATACGCTCTAATAATTTTGGTAAAGTGTTGATCCGAAAAGTAATTTTGATAATCATTTAAGAAAGAAGATTGTACCGGGGTATCTAGCAGGTCCCCGGCTGTCTTCTCAATAAAAGATACCGTTTCCCTATTCCCTTTTTCTTTGGACCTGGTGTAATATGCCTGGACAACTTCGCCCGGGCTATTGTCCAGCTTCATTCCTAGTACCTGGAAGGCTTGTTCCTTTTCTGCTTTCCGATCATTAGAAACGTTCTGCAATATGGTTGCCGTTTCTGCTTTCAATGTTTCCCCGCTTACCTTTCTAATCTGGAAGTTTTTATCCTCTAAAATCTGGTTATAGAAAAAAGCATTATTTGAGTACCTTATATTTTCGGCTCTGATCGTTGCCAGTATTTTCAGGGTGTCAACTTCTACTGATCCGGTATTGATAGCCAATAAATCAAAGTATTTATTTTCCCCGTCCCCCGGTGGGTTATCCGGATATAAAGTATTTAGATAATCGCTTTCCCGCTGGTAGCATTTTAGTTGTACGCCTGCGGTTTGTTTCATTCTGTCAACTCGGAGTCCTGCGGGTGTTTTCCATTCCTTTTTTATTTCGTGGCGTGGTAGTAGAATTGAGTGAACGGTAATTTTTTGCATAGCCCGGAAACGTGCAACAAACTGTCTAAACTTATCCGGACAATTTACCCCAACGGTAAACAGTTCCCCGACATTTTTATTTTTAATACTGATTCCCTCGGATAGTAAACAGGTAGTTAAGATCAACTTAGTAAGGCGGTTAACGGTCCCCGTTTTTACTATCTGGTTGTAGGTGGTGGAATCTGCTTTCCCGTCAATGTGTTGTCTTGAAATTATTTCAATGTTCCCCCCTTCCAGCTTTCCGGATTTGATAAGCGTACTTTTAATTTCTTCCAGCTGGTTTACATTATCAAAAAGTACCGTTCTTATTTTCCCGTCCTGAAAATCAATAGTATCTGCAATTGCTAAAAATGAAGCGGTTAATTTTTCGGGTGTCTGGTTTTCGGATTCGCTTACTACTAAATTTACTTTTGGGTTTTCCTTACGATCTATTTTGATGTAGGTAAAATCTAATTCCTTACATAGTAGTTTAGGCATTGTTCCGGATAGCAGGATAGTTTGTTTTGCTGTCTCCGAAAGGCTTAATACCCGTCTTAGTGTCTTTGCTCTAAAATCTTTTTTGATCCTTAGTAGTTCCCCGTAGTGGTTAATTAGGTTGTGCGCTTCGTCAATTACTAATACCCTACTTTCTAAATCTGTCAGCTGGTGTAAATTATCATAGGTACATATCACCAATGGACTGTTAAGGGCTTGTTCTTTTTTTCGGTTTGCTATGCTTCCAGTTAATACAGTAGCGGTTGTTCCTTTTCCTAATTGTTTAGCTAGTGAAATATAAGGGACTGCGATAACGGCCCGGACATTGTTTTTCTGAAAGTAGCCTTTCACTTTTTTACCGCTGGTTGATTTGTAGCCAATAAAAAAACTTGTCTTTGCGCTTCCAGTTGGTGCGTCAATAGCTACCCGGCTGGATGACTGCAAAGCGGTTTCTAGTTCTGCGGTTTTTTCAGATAAGAATTTATTTACCTGGATGGTTACTTTCTCAATCTCTACTTTGTGCGGGTTGGTAAGTAGCCGGAAAAAGCGGGTGTATTCCGATGATTTAAAAAGCGTGGGATTATTATAAATCTTTTCCGGTTGGTAAAGTAGTCCCTTAAAACAAAACTTATTTTCTCCTACCTGTTTTTGGTACTGGTTGTAAAAAGTCTGGTGGTCTGCTAGTTTAAAATACTTCTGCAGGCGTTGTTGTATGGTGGTAGGAAATAGCCTTTCAAAAATAAAATAGTCCGACGTTTTGAAAGTATGAAACGCCTTTAGTACTTCGCTTTTATTGTTGTTGTGGATAAGATCATCAATCCCTTTACTATCCTGATCCGGGTGGACTAAGTTAAAATAGACCTTAGCATTCAGGTTGTTTTTTTCAATAAACTTTAAAACGGATAGCCCAAAAAAGAAAGCAGAATTATAAAATCCTTGTAGCCTGGAAGATGTGAAAACCCCGCCTTTAGTTTGTCCGTTTAATGCGTCCCCGTCGTAATTAATTACAATCTTTTCCGGATGGGTAGTAAGTAAGTATTCTTTTATTTGATCGTCCAGACGGTAGGTAGATATACCCGAAAAAGCAAAGGCAGGAATTGAATTAGTAGATAATGAAACGCCTTTAAAAATTCCCTCGGTAAAAGATAAAACCCCGCCTTTAGTCTTCGCCTTGTATGCGTCAATAGCTGACTTGTTGGGCATTGATACCGTACCGATTCCGGTATAGTCTTTAGATGGGTATTTGTACTTTCCTAGTTCCGGATTATCCTCTAATTGTTGGGGTGTGTGGCGGGTGATGGTAAGTAGTTCCTGGTAGGCTTCCATTTGGGTAGTACCAATGTTCCTACTCATTAACTTCTTATACCCTATTCGCTTTTTTCCAAACATAGGAATAAAGGAAAAAGGTTGTCCGTTGATCTGTGAAATTATCTGCAGGATAGCCCCGGTATCATCTACTTTAAGCCCGTGTCTGGATGCCTGGGGAATGGTAAGTCCTAATTCTTTCAAACGCTCTAAAAAGTAAGCGTAGGTAGGTGGTTTTGTAATTTTTTGCATTACGATTAATTGTAATGCAGCGTAAAAAGAAAGAAAGAACGTTAATTTGCACTTTACCAACTAAAAAAAATAATATAGTTGGTGTATCTTTAAGGAATTACCCCTATATTTGAAAAACTATTTTTTTTGTATAAAAAAAGTAGCTTTTATATTTTTGAAGACGAAAACAAACCGTAACTGTAAAAGTCTAAAAAATTCTTTCTTTAAATGCCCGTAGTTGTCGCTACGGGTATTTATATTTTATGCCGCTTGTGATAAATTTTTGGTGATTAAATCTCTAATGAATTTGGACATTAAAACGCCTTCCTTCTTAGCTTTTTTCTTTAGTTTTTTCTTCGTTGCCGGGTCTAATTGAAATTCTACCCTTGCAATTTTTTTCTTTGCCATAAGAATTATATTTTTTGCTCGGGGTAAATATAAAGTTTTATTACGGAACAATTACGGAAATTTACTTTCCTTTTTTCAAAAACGGGTCCCTTCCGTTTTCTTTCTTCCAATTTGCTTTCCTACAACTGGTACTGCAGAACTTTTGCTTTCTGGAATTGCGCTGGTATTCACTTTGGCAATACTCGCAACGGCTTAACTTTTCTTTTTCAATTACTACCGTTTTTATTATTGTTTTGGGTGTTCCTGGTGCGTCCTGCGGGGGAATCGTCCCCGCTGCGGTAGATCGTCCCATACGATGATCGTATGCCCGTGAATCGTCCCCCGTTGGAATTGGGCTAATTGCGTGAATCGTCCCGCTATCGTCCCCGCTGGATAAGTTAGATACTTTTGATATACTTGTTACTTTAGTATCAAAACTATCTTTTGATCTATTTGATACGCTAAATCCTATTTTCTGGTAATTGGCAGGCGGTGTTGTAGCTTGTGCAAATGACTGCAGGCGTTTTCTTACCCGGCCCGAAAACCGGTTTTTGATACCTGCGAAAAATAAAAATAGTAGGGACGGTTCCCGCTCAATCTGTTTGTGTTCCAGCTTCATTCCAGAACCCCGGTTAAATACTTCTACTATGATGATACAACCAAAAGCCAATACAATACAACTACCTACCAATGTGGAAAAGAGATTCCCCCAAAAGTTAGCGGTATTCCTGGTTGTTTCCTGGTTGTTTTCATGCGTGGCGGTTGCTGCCTGAATTGCTGCGGTGTTCTGATCCGTGGCAGCTTGTGTTGCTTCATTTCTGCGGT
>JAUKWC010046665.1:0-10093 GCA_032356245.1 Endocladia muricata | reverse complement strand
AGTCCCGCCACAACTCTGGATTCTTCCCCGCGCGTTGTTGTTGGAGCATAGGACAAGCAACCGTCGACGCACAGAAGAGATAGAAGGAAGGAAACGGTACTTGTATGTTGCCCGCGCACTAAGCAGATTGTAGTTTTCCCGTGTGTTGAGTTCTAGTCCAGAGAGAACGGCGTGTCTGTTGTCGGCGCGGGCTCAGGTAGGATTGGTTGTGCGTCAGGGACTCTATAGAACCAGTTTTTTGTAGGAGCGATAGTAGAGCCAGTGGAGCTGAGGATTGAAAGCGGGGATGTGGAAATTTAACCGCACCACGTGAGCTGTCCCAATGATAGCAGAGACCTTGCACAAGCCAAACCAGGGAGCAACAGAAGCTTGCCGTCCTCGTCACTGCATCTCTGGGAGCAAGACCGGATTTTCTGTGCAATTGATATTGTCATCTCTTGACCACCGCAAGCAAACAATTTGTAGAGCGCCATCGACAGCGTCGATTGGTCCAATACAATCCATATACGGAACGAGAGCATACTCGGTAGTTTGCAGTGATTCAAGGTCATGCATACGAAAGAGGGACGGATCCTGGCCCACCCATACAGCGTCTGTGTGTTCTTCGTCGTCAGGGGCCGGGAGCACGAAGCTGAATCGCTGGCGTTTCGTCGGGCCGAAGCTGCTATTTGTATAAACGCGCAGAAGGACATGTCTCTGCATTGCGTCCACTCAAATGACACTCGGATAGGGATCAAAGTCGTTGAGGGAACGACAGAAGCCGCTAAGAACGTAACCACTTTTGACGATAGTAATTTGGGGAGTGTCAAATGTGTGGACCAAATGCTGCTGGAGAAGCTTGGCGCGGACAAAGTCCGGCAGTACGATGGTGCCCTGGCCACCAAACTGGACAAGAAGATCGATGCAGATGTCGGGCGCTTCTCCGCGTAGTGATCGGAGCATCGCGGCCGTGGGGCGGCTTTCTTCGTTTCCGAGAAGCGGCATGGCGACAGTTCTCAGTTGAGCGAGTTCGTGGAATGACATTCTGAAGCCTTCCCTGACGAGACGCCCCCCGTGCCTGTCATTTAAGTTCCTGTGTAGGGTTTTGAGGCGACGCGATTGGGAAGCGGAGCCGAGGTGCGTTCGAACAGCAGCAGGGTTTTTGGAGTTCTGAATTCGGTGGACGGTTTCGTCCACGGCTGTTGCCCTTCGCTTGTAGACATGGCGGTAGGCTTCCTTGAATGCAGTGTGAGCGGGTTCATGAACACCGGCATCAACATGTTGTAGGCCCCCAAAGTTGCGGATGTCATCTACAAGGTGAGTAAGGAGATGAAACTTGAGGGTCTTGAGCCCGGTGGGGTGGTGGTCCCCAAAGATGTGGTGCATAGAGGCTTTAAACTTATTGACACGGTTCTCTAGGTTGTCAACGTCGGCGAAGCTCCAGTGCTTCTTTAGTCCCTGTCTCGAGCTGAGGATCAGAGTGTCTGAGTACTGAGCGCAAATAGATGCGAGGGACGCGAAGTCAGCTTCATCACAGCACCGGTCTATGGTTCCTGCGATAATTGGAAAGACAATGTCAACGGGCTTGTAGTGGTTGACCTCCAGCTTGCCGCGAACTCCTTCATTTCTGTATTGTACGTTCAGGCGACTGCCTTTTACGAAGGCGGAGAAGTCGACGTGTAGGCCGGGAACGTAGAATTCCCTCTGAATGGCAGCAAGAACTGTGTTGACTCCGCGAAGGACAGCTGCGCGGATGGTTCTCAACTGTTTCCGACTGTTGCCGGCGGAAGCCTGCGCTGTGAATAGGGCGGGGGAGTTGAGCCTAAAAAATGTGGACGTCTCGATTAGCTTGGAGATGCCGAGGTGGAAGTTCTGCAGCGGTTTGAAATCGAAGATGGAGTGCATGTCGAGATGAGAATTGGACGGAAGGAGGGGGCATGTTTCCAGAGTGGATGGCAACCTCCCCAGGGAGGAGGTCGCGAGTGTTTGTGGCGCCCGTGCGGTGGCAGCTCGTGCTTGAGCCAGCCTGCCCAGCAATGCATGAGCAGCCTTCTCGGCCTCGAGGTCGGCCACTTTTCTGCGCAGAAGGATGGTGGACTACGTTGTGCGCGGCGGGATTGAGGCGGAAGAGGTGAGGAGATTTCACGGTACTTCGCAACCTTGCCAGAGTTGGCTGGTTTTTGTGCCTGATTAGGTGCGGGTGTTGTCATTCGCCTCGGGTATGTCGCAGTAGTAGCTGGTGAGAACTGGGTGACATTTCTAGAGACGACGGTAGGCATCCGCGCTTGTGAAGCCCATGAGAGCTTTTTCATACAGAGGCGATAGCAGAGAGTGCAGAGCGGAGTGTAGTACGGCGCTTTTGGCATCTAGTATGCGAGTAGTCGAAGAAGGTGGAAGGACGTCAAAGTCTCTGTCGTCCACGGTGGGGAAGAGCTGGACAGGAAGATAGCCAACAACGGTGTGCCGGGACATTATGCAGCGTCGGCGAAAAGCGGCAGTGAAGTCGAGGGGAGTGCGATGCACAGGATAGGCAACAAGGGCGCTGTTCTTAAGTGTAGTGGCGGATTTGTCCGTACAGATCTATATGCAACCTACAAACGAGTGGGTTCCCGACGTCCTGGTGTCCCAAATGGCATCTTCGAGCTCGCTACCCGTAACTTCTTCCTTGAGGTTTGGACGAACTCGTCGGTGGACGTCAGTCTCCATGGGATGCGCGAAGTGATGCCTGTCGCTGTGCGGGGAGTCAGCAGTAGGGCGGAAGTAGCAAGACTGTGTGTTAGCTTGCGCTGCTTGCTTTCGCAGGATCCTGAAAGGGTCCTTGAACTAGGCTGTTCCGAAGGACGTACCGCTGGGGTCCGACGCATGAGTTACGGCGAAGCTCCAATGTTGAAGCTCCTTCACGACAACAGCGAGTATGAGGGAGCAACAATCTTGTGAGGAGCGAATGCGGTATCCAAAGCGGCCGAGAGAGAAGCTGGGATCCTTCAAGACATAGCTGATCTCGTCAGCCGTGCGCAGGCCAGCAGGCCTCTCTCCATCGGCAAGAGAAACCGCGATGGATTGTATGAGGAGGTCGGTCTGACCTGTGGTCGGTTCTCCATTAGGGTGACACAAGAATGGGATCAACAGAAGCAGAAGCGCCTGAGCCTCATCAGGAAGGACGTTGTCATCGTAGTGGAGAGGAGGTTCTGGGATGGGTGAACCTTGCCGAGAAGGAGGGACGAGCTCGCCTGGTCGGTATGTTCGGAAGTGACACTGTTGCTCGTGTTTGGAAAGGGAGTACGCGTCGGAAGACATGTAGACGCAGTGCCGAAATTTGCAGCCCTTACTGATGGCTGGCTAAGATGGCTGCGACGAGAAGGGCTGGTGGGAGGAGAAGGAGAACGGAGACGTAGGACGTTTTCCACGAGTGGAACTATCCTTTTTTTTCACGAAGGACAAGACGGTAGGTCCGCTTGCGAGCACTCCCGCATTCGCGAAACCTAGTGCAAGTCTCGTTCACGCAGGAGTAGTGAAGGTGGAAGACGAGTCCTGCCATTCGACACGCACGCACGCTATTGGCTGTGTCGACAGGAGAACATCATGCATTCGCTGACGGCTATTACAAAGAGGGGTGGGAATCGAAAAGCGGTGATACTGTAATATCTCCTTTCCAAAGATTTTCGAAATTTCGTTCAGTCTAGGATAATTTTATCTAGGATATTTTCAAGGCATGGCGGCGAAATTATGGCACGCAGCAACCTGCCACAGGCCCTATTTAAATCGCAGCGACACGGGACGCCACGACGTCAAATCTGCAAAGGTACCCTGCCGTGAACAGAAAGTACTGAGCGACATTTTTTCCTTGTTTTGCAACGGCGTGCACAGGTAAGCAGCGCGTATTCGAAACGGTATTCGCACGGGCGCAAGGGGTTCGGGCGGGAATGGAGGCGTCGTTGAAGAGTGGAAAGACGTGTGGTACGTGATGCAATGCGAGGAGTGCGGGGTGTTGGAGGTGCCGAGGATGAGGGAGTGCGGGTGATGGTGTGGTGAGGTGTGCAAACTGGATGGAGAGGCGGACAGGGCGGGTGGCGTCGTTGAAGAATGGTGAGGCATTTGGTGTTGAATGTGATGCAGAGAATGCCGGCTGTTGGATGTGGAGAGGGTGACGGAGTGCCAGTGATGGTGGGGTGGAGTGTACAAACTGGAGGGAACGGTGGGCGGGATGGGAGGCGTCGTTGAAGAGTGGCGAGATGTCTGGTAGGCGATGCGATGCGGGGAGTGCGGGTTGTTGGAGGTGGAGAGGGTGAGAGACTAGGGGTGATGGCGGGGCACGATGGTGAAAACGTAGTTCCGTCCAAATACTCTAGAAGGACTATTCATGTAACAGTACGGAAATGTAGTAGAACGATACTGGGCGCTCACCGCGCGCAGTAAACGTTCGGTTAAGTTTCAGTAAGTGCGATGCGCAGGTGCACTGTAAGCACTTCCGGATGCAGCAAAATTGCATTCGGAACAGCGAAAAATGCCTTTATTGAGCAGTACAACTAGGAATGGACTTCTACAGGTTGCAGTACGCTGCGCAGTATAACTGCGTCCTGGACTTCTACAGGTTGCAGTACGCTGCGCAGTATAACTGCGTCCTGGACTTCCACAGCCAGTAGTATATGAGCTTTTATCACTAGACTCGGACTTCCACCAGGTGGACGTCCGGGTCTGGTATTACGAGCCCCGGAACTGCAAAATGTGTAGTAAACCACGGGTACTACTAGACCTCTTACTGCACTTAAGGGACGTCCACATCCATTTCCAGAATCATAGACGATGTTCTCACCGAGAGGGTCGTAATTTCTCGCAGGATAATCCCGATAAGGTCACTTGTACCGATATGGCATACCGCCAGATACAACGCGCTCGTCCACACGGATGGGGGAGCAGAGGAGGCCGATCAATAGCTGGCGCACGCTGAGCAAACCTTCGCACATTGTGAAGTCAACCCCCCGTTTGTCCGGGACTTAGTTGGCAAAATTACCTAGCGTTGACGTACATATACATCCCAAATCCTACGCCAGCGTCTAATCTGCGCCAGCAAATCAAAAGTATGACTACATGCTACACCTGGAGCTACGAATTACTTTGTCTCCTGGCAGGGTATAAAATATGCATCAAATCAAATTAATCAAAATCACGATTACTTTAGCACGCACACGTCTGCGAATTGGGCTAGCACCGCGCGCTGCGCCAAAGTGCACGCCAGCGGATCAGGGGCTTACACTGTCGGCCACCGGCCACGTCGCCTGTACACAGAAAACAGTCGCGCTGTAGTAGCGCTGTGGGCCTAGCCGACCTGCAAGAGCCAGTATTCTACATGGAGCTCTACACACCGGCTGAGAGTAAGCCACCACAACGCTCGCTCGGCATTTCACATGCGGATTTAGTGCTACCACTAGTGAATATATTAAGCCTACGACCGGCGCCAGAGATTCGCGCCGGGGCTGATTGTTAACAGGTACGGTCCAGCGTTCCGTTTCAGCATTATTTTTTGCTTAAGTTAGAAACAAACGAACATAGTCACAACAATCAGAAGTCTAAATAGTTCGGACTGAGTGAGAAAAGCTAGATGATTGATCGGTCGTGATGCCGCTGGTCGACGGGGCGCGCATATCCTGCACTGCTCTGTATTGGGGGCCAACGGTTACTCAAAATTGGGCAAGGCTCATTGGGCGATATGCGTCCCCAAAATGCAGTGCGCTATAATTGGTTCCTATTACGGAGAAGCCTGGGCCCGCATCAATAGTAATATTACTAACATATCGCTGCGCGCTGCAGGGGAGCAAACATGGATGGTTAAAAGTAGGTACTCACTAGAGGTCTTTCCGGCTGACCTATAGAGTGCTTCTCTACTCGTTCATCCGGCCCTTCTTTGTCCTTCCTCCTTGGATTCTTGATGGTCAGGGTGGGTCAGTCCCATTTTGCGCCAAATTTCGCGACGATGTGTAAGTTAAGCCTCCATTAATGCACTCTTAGTCAGCTGGAAAGGTCACTGTCGTATGGTTCACATGGTCTTTAGTACCTAAACCGCAATGTAGAGGTCTTTCGTGAGGCTCAGAAATACATAGACAAAGGGGGGCAAACACGTTACGTCTACATCGGAGAACGCTTCGTGGAATCAAAAATCCTATATGTCTGATCATATGTGAGTACCAGACCTACTCGTACACAGGCTGAGGGTTTCTGTTTGCTTCACTGTATTTATCCCAGCTCTCATCAATCGCCTCTCGTCCGAGACTATACTGCTGGCACAAAAAAATAAGAAGGGGCCTTCTTTTGACCGCAGGAAAGTGAAGAGGAGAGTAATGTCCACCCGGCATCCCCAGACAAAGTGATAATGACTTTAAGTCATGACATTGAAAATCATGCTCAAGAAAGAAAAGCTAAACAGCCGTTTATTGATCTGAGCACAACACAGGACACATTCAAGACCACGAAACCTAATTTACTCCCCTGCTTTTGGAGCCCTTCCAACACTCGCTTTCTTGCTAGTTTTCTGGGTCCCATCGAGCCTGTTTTGTACGCCCAATCCAGCTCCGTGTGTCGTATGAAGTTGTCCATTTTTACCCCCACTGTGCTAGTGAAATTTGAGTGCACTGTTGACAGTGCACTACTGCAAGGCACTGTAAGACATGTGCTATGCTTCAGTACCGTCTTCATAGTACTTTGAGTGCGCCAACGCGCACGGCTGACAGTGTCTATACATTTGCGCCACTATGTACCATCGCACCACAGCTGGCGTACTACCCT
The DNA here is from genome assembly GCA_032356245.1 of Endocladia muricata. Taxonomy (NCBI): domain Eukaryota; phylum Rhodophyta; class Florideophyceae; order Gigartinales; family Endocladiaceae; genus Endocladia; species Endocladia muricata. Next base: position 3,334 of record JAUKWC010046665.1, on the reverse strand, counting down.
ACTAGGTAGGTTTTTTTTTTCCAGGACCCACTGGGGACGCCACAACCTTTCCCAATATATATAGTATCAGTGAGGCTATCCATCTCTTGTATAGAATGTATGGGCGTTTGGGTCTCCGTTTTGCGCCTAGCTTGTTTTCAACAATCTTTCTCTTACCTAAATCTTTGCATATTCACAAAAGCAACCTCCCACATGCTCACCTGTGCATCTATAGTGTTCACGCTAAATCCTCTTTCCGTTTCCTTTCCAAGGCTGTGGCCGATTATTGTGGGGCACTGCCCTAATGCAATGTCAGGGGGGTGCACAAGCGGCTAAAGTAATACTAGGTACTGTGGGTTAGCAACCCGATTAAAGCTCGGCTCTCGGGATACCGGCCTTTGCAGGCAACGCGTTGCTACGCGCAGGAAGGCAGAGTGAGAGGTATCTCAAGGAAAGGGAAAGATCCCTGGAAGCGGGTAGTACCCGGGCAACAACCAACGCCAAGGAGTAATACTCCAAACAGTGGTGTAACACGAAGAAGGTGACTGAGGCCAAGTTATGGATAGTATCTAACCGAACGGATAGTATCCGAATGAACGGAATCGCACTAGTGGCGTCCTCCCGACAGGCGTGGTTATGCAGAATCGTTTTCATGGCGTGCTCTGAAGCGGGAAGGGTAAGGAGTTATACTCCGTCCCTAGAGTCGTTTGCGACTATCGCGGGAAGTCGCGCAACCGATAAAGATCGTAGAAGGACTAGTGGTCTATAGCCAAAGGTGGTGCCCCACCAATAGCGATAGGAGTACCGAACTCCGCGATGCTCGCTAGGCACGCGAAGGGCGTAGCCCGTAGTCGACCTGGAGTTCCGGAAGGCATGCGCTGCAAGCCTACCCACAAAGGCAATAGCCCAGCGCTGCGTGTCAAGAGATGAATGCGGTAGAGTCTCACCGAGAGGGGCGTAAAGCTTAGCGGGAAAATCCCGACACGGTCGCTCGTAGCGATATGGCGTATCGCCAGAGACAACGCGCTCGCTTGGAGGGAAAGGGAAGCGGGGGAGGCAACTTAATAGCCGGCGGACGCGTGCCAAACTCCGTACAATTTAGAGTGAACCACCGCCTTATCGGGGACTTAGTTTTACAATAAGACTGAGCGTTGACGTACATATACGGCTCATCCGCGCCAGTAAATTCCAACTACAACTACACTTTACAACTAAAACTATAAATTACCATGCCACGTGGCAGGGAATAATGCATAAATCAAATCAAATGAATCAAATCACAGGTAAATAAGCATGCACACGTGTGCGAAGTGAGTTAGTACAGTGCGCGGGGCAAAAGCGCACCCCTCGTATCAGTGACTGCCACTGTCGGCTACCGGTCACGTCGCTTGTACACCGTACACATTCCGGCTACAGTAGTCCTGTGGGCCTAGCCCGAATCGGAGATCCAGTGCTCTACAATTATCTCCGAGCTACATCTATCTCCATCCTGATCTTCCTGGCTCTCTATTGTACCCGAACATTTCCATCTTCAATTCAAATCAAGTTTCCTTTCAGCATTGAGTCCTGTGGACTTACAAACCGCGCCACAAGCACCGTCTCGAGTCGGTTCACCATTTGCAACTCCAGTTTGGTCGCTATCCCACCCTCTGGATATTGCTCGCTACCTATCCTCTGGATACCATGGTCTGGTCCCGAACACTACTGATGTCGTGATTCGCTGTTTAGCATATGCTCTATTCGCCACTGTACCTAACCGTAGGCTAGAATTGCTCAAATTGCTCTGTACCAAAGCTAAGTTGACGAAGAAACAGCTACATTTGTACCATACGTCATTAGTTACTTTACTAGTTTGGCTAAAGAGATCCATGATCTGTCGACGCGCAACATGCCGCTACTAATGCCAGCTAATGTGTTATACACAAATGCAGCTGGTACTTTATGCAAGTGTACACAGGATGCAGATCCAAGCATGACTATTTCGAACCTAGTTTGACGCCACCCGTTGTTTTCGCTAAATTCATCGACAGAGCCGCCAAAGACATTCCGAAAAGTTCTCGACCACTGATTTCCAAGTATATACTGTACTATTGAGAAAAAAGGATCAATCGGTGGGATTGGAACTGCGCATTTCTCTGAATAAAACTAGATGTTTCTTCAATACATCTAACATCTATACTACATTGCATATTTCTGCAATTTGAACGTGACGATAACTAAAGAAAAGTGAGCTGCTACAAAACACCCTACTACAACTCTGTATAGTAAGTAGAGGCTGTTTCGCGCAAAAAATCATGACCGTCACACGCATTACACCAGTACTTTCTACCTCTCCCTTCAATTGGAACAATCAAAAATATATTCCTTGCTTTCCAACTGCGTCTCTTGCTGAGAATGGCTGTAGTAGCAACAGAAAAGTACAACGCCAGTCACGCTTGTCAACCGCCGAGGATCGCTTCACAGAACAATAATTGGCCGCTACTGGCGCGCATCTTAGGGCATTTGGTGAGGCATGACTGAGACTACAGCGCAGAACTGAAGTCGTTTACTGCTCTAGTAGTCGCTTTTCGCGTATAATTCCGCTCCGTACCACTCATCATGACAGCTGTATACTGTCGGTGACTACCTCTGTAGAGATGCCCAGGTAATACTCACGGCCTCGCGCACAAGTTTCGAGGCGTAATCTAAATCTAAAACGTTTGCAGTTAGGAATTCGACTGAGAATTCTGCAACTCCAGCGAACAATTTCTCACAACCCCTTTGCAGAATTCTTGTAGGAGTAATTCCAGAATTGGGTACAAACTTGGCAGGTGCGCAGAATAGCTCATGTTTATTTTGTTTTTGTTTTTATTAAACTGACCTCTGATCACACCCTTGTTTATCCCCTCTACCGCCGCCACCTCAGCTCAAGGTCGGTTCTTGACATTCTTGACAGGCCAGCAAGGACCTTCTCGCTTCATGTCCGTACGCTTCCCTTTCCCCTGCTCTTCATGGGTGAGACGGTCGGGTGCTCCTTTTCAAATGCCTCACTCTCAACTCCGCCCTGCTCGAAGCATGCCATTCTCGTCTTCATTCCCCGTTGTCCATCAGTGAACCCCGCAAACTCTCATTCCGGTAGGCACCATTTCTCTCGTTGTGATCTTTGTGATCCTCCACCCCCTCTCTACCCATACACTACACCCCTGCCGCTCTATCCGCATCCCCATCGTGCGCGCTCCCCCGCTCTACCTGCTCTCTCTCTCTCCCACCTTCCCCCCCACCGCCCCCCTCTCCCCCCCCTCATCCACTATTACCAGCGTCCTCAGTAGCTCACACTTCCCTCCTCCGCAGTCCCCACTCCAACGCACCAGCATGC
>JAUKWC010046654.1:0-10104 GCA_032356245.1 Endocladia muricata | reverse complement strand
CCCGCCCTCCCTTTCCTGATCCGGCGTCGCCGACCGCTTGCGCTTGCGCGACACCTTCCGCGCCCCAACTCCCGTCACAGCCTCCCCGCCAGTGGTCTCCCCTTCGCTTGGCGACGGCGACCGCCCAGCCTTGACCCCCGATCCGCCCGTGACAGACTCCCGCTTTGTCACACGCTTCACGACAGGCCCCACACACCCACCCACATCCACATCTACTCCCGCGCCCAAACCGTCCTTCTCAGCTCCCACGCCCACCTCTACCATCTCCCCAGCAGCGTCCTGACGACCTGCCTCTCCACCCTCTCCTGCTACAGTCCCTCCCACATCCACCTCGCCCTTGGCTCCTCCATCTTCCGCGTTGCTCCCCTCTACTACCTTGACGGCCTCAACTCCCCCGTCCACAAACGCCTCGTCTGCCTGGAACGCCATGCCCTCCCGATCTACGTCCATGATATCCTCAAGCGCCCCAAACAACTCCTCCTGCATGCCTCCCCCCAAGCCCATGACCTCCTCCACAGCCACAAACTCCAGCAATCCCCCTTCTGCCTCCTCCTCCTCCTCCTTCACTTGCACCTTTTCCGGCACCGGCACAGGCAACACCACCGGTGCCGGCGACGGGTCCGCCAACCATTGCTCCAGCGCGGCCACGCCGGCGTCCCCAGACTCCTCCGCAGAGGAAGGGTCCAGCGCGGCGACCAACGACGAGTCGCTCACAGGAGAGAGGTCTGGGAAGGGGCTGTCGCTCAGAGGGGACAACTGCAGCTGCTTGCAGTGGGAGGCCGCGGATGGAGCGACGGGGGCATGGGCGGCGGCACAAAGAGTGGCATCGGTGGGGGTGGCAGGGGAGGGCATTGTAGCGGGCGGGCTGCGAACACAGGAGTGGGAGCGAGAGCGACGGGAAGACAAGGCGATACACACACACAGTAGAGGGGGCAGAGGGGAAGAGGTGTATTTGAGGAAGACGGATGAGCTGGAATGAGGAGTGGAGATGCGACTTGGCTGGGTCGAGCTGAAGACACCCGGCGTTCTCGACGCCGATGCAGCGCGATGCAGCGAACGAAGTCACCCCCCCCTCTCAACACTCCCCTTCTCCACCCCCGCCCTCGGCCCCCCTGTCTTATTGTTCCGGGCGGCGACGGCGTTGCAGGCAAGTAGGGTGGCCGGGGGGGAACGACGGGATTGGGGAGAGGTGGCTTGGGCCAGGAACACGTGCTCCAATGGGGGGGAGATGATGGGTGGGGTGGTTTCCATGACGGACGTGACCAGGCACGGCGAGGAGGGGGGCGATGGGGTGACACGCGCCGTGGCGACAAAGAGAGTGCCCTTCGGATTACGTGAGGCGTGCGGAGGTGGACTTGTGCGTTCCACTCGGGGCCGGTGGAAGGGTGCGGTGGAAGTTGAGTACGCTGGTACTGGTGATGTGCGGCGGGGAGGAGGGAGAGTGGTTGTGCAGGTGAGTGCGCAATGTGGATGGGAGTGAGAACGAGGGCAGCAGGAAGCATTGGGACATGAGACAAGCGATGCGCGACGGCGACATGCTGGCGTGTGTGCGGTGCGGGCAAGTGGCGCCGCGGCGGCGAGGCAGGTGGGTGCGGGGAGGTTGTGTATTCTGGTCTAGTCTAGTGCGTCGTGTCTTACGATGCGGGGCGGGTAAGATATCGCGACGCGGAGCAGCTCCAGGCGGAACATGAGCGCAGGGGTGCGGTAGGGTACATTTGTGGGGGGTGAAGGGGGAAATCCGGTCGGTCGTGGGGTGTGTGTACGCGTGCCACTGTGTGCAGGGGGACGCACCCGAGGGGGCGCACTTTCGCGAGATGAAAAGCGGCGTGATTCGCTTGCTTGTACTTTGGTTTATTTTTCCCTACGACTGTATAAGATATGCAACGGAGGCAGCAGTAGAGATGGCGACGGCAAGAGAGAGAGAGAGAGAGAGAGAGAGAGAGAGTTTGTGTGTGTGTCTGCGAGTAGAGTGGGAGACAGTCGACGCCTGATCGTCCGGTGTGACATGCGTCGTGGGGAGGCATGTCGGAAAGGTTGCTGCACGATTTGACACTTTGACAAGGTGAAGAACGCGGCAATGGACACCAAACTGTGCCCGCTGTGGGAGAAGCGGCTTTGTATGATGCCTTAGCGAGGTTGGTCTTGGCTGCCGCGCGATGGTGGCTGTTGGATGTGGAGCGCGTCAGGCCGGGTGCAAGAAGAAACTTTCGGAGACGTAAAATCCGCTCTCCGGCGGTGGGTCATGCAGGTGTGACGGAGTGGGTTCTCAACGTGCCCTGATGGCGCGTAGAATACAGTACTGTAATGATAATAAACGTCAACAGGCATGCATGTTACTTGTGCGATCTGGCAGGCCGATGCGTGTAGGCAGGGGGGGTACCCTTCCTGACAAAAATGGTTGGGGCTTAGAAAATCGGCGAATAGGGTGTGAGTGCGGTGCGCATGGCCAAAGGGGCACGCAAAGGCTTGAAGGAATGTGTGCCACGTGCGTTCCTGAGCAGAGACCGAGCGATCTGTTGAAAGTAAGGGAATTGTTGCGTGAGCCAATTGACGCGCAGTACAGGTGTTCACGGGGGCGGTCCCGTTTGATGACATTCGGGTGACACGGTGACGGGTATCTCTCAAAACGAAGTTCTTTCAGGGGGGAGGGCTGTTGTCGGAGTGACCCGGTCCTCATTACCAGCAAAATGAACCCCTAATCCTTTAGAAAACCTCAATTTCCCCAATCCCTATTCCCCAAACCCCCTAACCCTAATCCATCGACCTCGATTCACAGGGTTCACAAATAAACCCTCCGTAAGGGTTCACATTCCAAACACAGGGTTCATTTTGGACGACAATGTACCATTACTCGAGAGAGAGAGAGAGAGGTTAGTGCGTGGTTTTATTGTCGCCAGGACCGCGTGTGCGTTGGTGGGGGGGGGGTTGTTCAAAGGCGCTCCAGCGTGTCCGAAAGAACGGAACAACACACAACGGTTGCGTTTCTGTTTCGCAGGTAGAGACCGTCGGTGTGTGGGGAGAGTTTGCGGTTGTGTCGCACGTGGGGACACGACCAGGGAGAGGGCATGATTTGACAGCGGCACATGTCGATCGAGAGTTGGGAGGAGGATGAATTCTCCTTTTTGTTTCGGAATCCAAATAGACAGTTTAGCTTTTGACCGAGATCCGCGGGTTGTTTGAAAATTGACTGACCACGCCCAAGAATCTGGAATCTGGTGGGCCAGTTTCTATTTTGCACCGCTTGATGGGTGTTACGTTGACGCCACCTCCTGATTTCGAACATTGCAACGAATCAGCAACCACGAAGAAGGCATTACATGTGTCGGCACTGGTGATTGGTGAATATGGTAGCTGATTTCGGAATAGGCTGCTTTGGAACAGGAAGAAAAGGTTACAACCAAACAGCAACAGTACCAACAACAACAACACACACACACACACACAAGTCTTTTCGGAAAGGTGCAAATCGTGTCACGCGTTCCATGAACTCTGCAAACGTGTTAGTGTGGGAAACGGAGTTTGTCATTTTTGACTTTTCGACGTCATCTAACACCGATTGGCTGAACTCCACACGTTCCGACAGCAGACCACGATTCTGCAACATATACAGTACCATACAGTACAGTGTTGTATTGTACTGTACTACAGTCTATTGTACCGTACCGTACAGTGCAGTGCAGTGCAGTGCAGTGCAGTGCGGTGCAGTGCAGTAAAGTACAAGACATGTAACCGACCAAAGGTTGCCGTGCAGTGGCGCTCACTACTACACTAGCTCCAGTAGTCGGCCATAGAGAGTATTTGCAAGGGGTGCAGACGGATATCCGGTTCTTGTGCATGCAGGTGAAGCTCGGCAGCAATGGCGCGCCTGCATTCATTCCTGTTGCATTCCCGTCTCATGAAGGGCCCGGCCCAAGACATACCGCCCCAAACAGCCAAACACACGTGTCAAATCTGTCCCTCGTTTTCAGTACAGTCACTCTCGACGACTTGCTGTACACGTACGCAAGCAACATCATTTTCAGTGTGATGCACAGCAGCGTTTCTCAACCACACCACACACACCTCCGCCGGACAGGACGTTATATGTCGAGTAACAACGAGCTGGCCGGAAAAAGCTTGCCAGGCAGTCCAACACCGCAGTCTCCGAATCGTGAGCACCTACAGCCGTGATGCTTTCCACACCAACGCGCGTGAGTCACACAGTAGATACACTGTCCAGCTCAAGAGGCGCCCCGACTCTCCACCATGTCTGCATTTCGTGCAACTTGGATGAGCCATGCCGGTATCAGTGTGCTTGGTTGCGAATGCGGTCATGGTGTGAAGGCAGCCAGGTGCCAGTTTGAAACCCAAAGGGCCCTTTTGTGCATCGAGGGATTGCGCTTGGTTGTCGCGGAGGGAGACCACAGCAGTGCGGTGCCAGAGCGGCTGGAAAGCGAGGGGAAGGGGCGGGGTGGTGGGATGTGGGGGGTGTGATGGGAGGGTGAGATCGGGGAGGGAGGGGGTGAGGTGAAACAGGTTGGGGGGCGGGTGCAGGGAATGGGAGGTTTCGTTGGGGTGTACAAATGTATGTGAAGGGAAAGAAGGACGTTGACGAGGGAAGGGCCCATGAAACGTTTTGGGCGGTAACAGGTGTAGCATGTACAGAGCAGATGAGCCGGCTGGAAAGAGCAACGAGTCCCTTGGTGACGAGGCGGCCGTGACGAAGAGTGAGATGTATCGCTCACGACAGTGATTGCTGACGTGATCCGTGGGCTTTGCCGCAACATCTCAAGTTGCGTGTGGAGCTGCAGACCACGACTGGATGGTCGTGGGGTGCAGCGAAACGGATGGCGCACAGAGTTGTGGTGTATCTACATGTCTGCAAGTCTGCGCGTAGAAGGACTTCTGCATGACGACGAGGTCAGGGCACTGTAGGGGTCGAGCAGTCACGGCACGGCTTGCAGTGTTGGAAACACTGCACAGAGTGTTGGAAGGCGTGCAAGAGCACGTTGACGGTCAACATGTCGTGACTAGCAGCCGACGAGAGTTCTCTGCTTTGTGACAACAATCCGATACTTGACAGGTCAGGGGCATCCACTGTGTTCGTGGCACACCCCAATTGCAATTCACAGAGAGTGTGGTCGCGGACTAGTTTGTAGCCCAGTTTGCGAGGTTGCGCAGAGACATTCTTCTCGGGAAATCGACGTTTGAGTGATGCAAACGTCTGACCAATTTTGTCGACAATGCCCAGCTAGTAATGTCTAGCTCAACAATGCCTTCCTTGATATTAGCCAGGTACTAGACATGCTCCGCTGACCTTGTCGCAGCTGACAGCACCTCTTTCAACACAGAACAAACTCCTGCCTCGATTGTCACCAAGATCGACATACAGCACCAAGTTTGCTGGTGACTGCGTCCTGCTAAATTCGGAGCCCTCAGTTCAAGCACTGCCTGCCAGTAGTTTGCATACCCCCAAACAGTATTGCATTGTATGCACGTGTGAAGAAGTACTGATATAGCTATCGACGTCCGTGACTACAAGCAGTCTTGGTACACTGTGAAAAAGTCCTTTAGCACCATCCAAGATCTCCGCTTCGTCTGTGTTCATGGCCTTCCGATTGATCCGACGACTCTCTGAGAGCAAACTGACCTACTGCCAACTATCTCTACCCTATCGTTTGACATAATGCCAGCTTTTCGCTGCGGTACTTTTCTATTTGGACGTCACAGATGTGCCCATAAAGATCAGTACCTTGGGATTCGCTGACGCAATTCAACCAGCATTGCACAAAAACGAACTCATGGACCGCTCACGTTTTCTTGTGCCGGGCAATAAAATGCGTTCCGCCATAATCCTAACAACCTAGTCGTACCTACAACCTTATCGGTAATACTGGCCTATTCTGCTATTCTGCACCTTTATTTTTCGTTTTGTGTACACAAAAAGGGCTGCTTTCATCTCTGTGATCTTTGTAGCTAGAAAAGCTGCGCTACTCCAGCTGTTTTCCAAGCGCACTTCAATGAACAACACAAACACAAGCAATCGTAAAAGTAGTCATTGCACATAGTACGTAATTGACAACGTCTTTAACAGACCTGACCTCAATTCAATTCAAATACACTTCAGGACGGCAGGATAATGATATGACAAGCTTTCTCACGCAGTTGAGCATTTCGAGCTCTGTTGCACTCCATTTAAATATGTTCTCTCCGAGCGTTGCGCTGGAACTTTACTAAAAGAGTGTATCTGACGAGTTCTAGTTTTACGGCCTGTAGTCTGAGAACATAACCGAATACGCAGATCACAAAGTATACAACTGCAAACCGAATGCAGGATGTGCTTTCATCCAAATTGGGGCATTCTGCGGAGAGGATTTCGCAATATTCCACAAAATGTGTTTTGAGCTTTCCTACAACACCGTCACTACAAAAATGAACAAAATTAATCTGTCGGCTCTATAAAAGCGCTCCTTTCCAAATAGACAAAACTTCCGCAGCACCTATGAAACAACGATTGATATTGCAATGTATGTATTTGTACTGATTCAGTCGAAGGGTGCGGCCAAAGTTGGCAAAAAAACAAAGGATGAGCACTTCGAACTTGTAGCCAAAATGCTGCGCGAACACACTTGCATTTCAAACTGTTCTAACTCGTGCCCAAATACTTTTGGTAGAATATACTTCTCTCTGCAAAAGCCCATAGTGCGGACACAATTTCACCCTAGACGTTTGTACAGAAGCAGAGGCAAACCACTCACTTAGCTTGTCCTCCTGCATGCCACCCGCGAACACCCCTACATATGCGTCGGCATTTGATGATGGTATCCCGTAGACACATGGTCATTTCACTGAAAACAGTGACTCATTAGAAAGATGCCTTTTATATGCAACGGAACATACGTTTGCACAACAAAAATAATGATTACCCTCATTACTCCAAACTCTTTGCCCCCACGCAATTGCCAATTTCATTGTAAAATTGAGTTGTACGGTTTGCTGACCAGAGGGAAGTAACGAATTATGCTGCCATGTCTACCAGGGTATCTATTGAGTGTTTTTTTCAAAACAACATGTGAGGTCTACCATTAAAAAGTATCACGTCATCTTGGGTCATCTTATTGTCGTCTATATTTGGGGCTGATCAACATAGCCACACACACTGTCTCAACTTCAACAATTGTAGCAACAAGGAAGCGATCCCGTCACTGCACAGTCCATGCTGCTTCCCGACACAACCATGTCTCTGCTCCGTGGTGAAGGTATGTTCTGGAAAAGCATGGAGAGGAGCTTCAGCGAAATGGCTCTCGATTGCTTTGCAGGTTATTCCACAACATCCTCCTGTTGTTTTGCAGGTTTCGTCAAAGAATTCCTTATCCGTTATTTACGTCATATATCCCTTGTGCATGCTCCCGTTCCAGCGAACAACGCATTGGGCGTGATAAAATTCTAGACCATCATAGTTTCAGGTTTTGTTGGTGTTTGTAGAGCCCCGGTCGGGCTTGACGCGCCTTGTAATACAAAACCTGCTACTGTACAAATGTTAACCGGATCGACCTGTAATTCAATTCTATCGCACAACGGTGGAGGAAGGCCTTTACACATCGAGGGAGTCCTTGACTTTTATGGAGTGAAGACAGTTTTAAAGGTAGTATACTATTCATCACAACCATCCGCGCTTGTAATTTGCGTGTGATGGAGCATGATCCTGTGCTTTGCAGAACTGATGTGGTCTGTTCAGTGTAGTGCAAAGTGCTTTCCTAAAATTAGTTGTGAGTAAAGTGCCAAGGTTTGGGTTGCAAGAACGAATGTTTCTTCTGCAAGTTGTGAGGAGGTTCCATCATTCTTACCTTACCGCATACAGAAGGTACAGAGTTCCGTGCTCGCTTCTCATCTACACAAAGCAAAACCCACAAACCTTTGATCATCGTGTGTATGTCATACAATGTTCGGAAAAAAATGCTTTCCTATGCTGTAACTCCCCTTCATATCATTCTCCTTCGTATCATTTACCACATACTGTAGTACCTTCGGTGTACAGAACTGCAGAGGTGGATGATCTCAGATTATTGTCCTGTCCTGTCGGCTGAGTCCAAATGGTTGATGCACTTTCTCTTTTCTGTTGTTTTTTTTACCATTGATTGAACTGTAGTTGCAAAACCAAAAAAAACTGGATGTTGGAATAAAAAATCAAACAGTCTTTTCCACGTTCACGCCGAAGGTGATAGGAATATGAGTGGGTGTGCGAGCGATTTCGAGTTTGAAGTACCAAGTTGTTATTTTCACGTGCAAAGGTCCATAATCCTGGGTAGACAATTCACATCTGGAATGAAGAACCAGTCGATTTGCACGTGAATTGCCCTGATCGTAGACAAACCACGTGGACAGATTTGTTTGGCGTGATCAGCTGATACCCTATATCGCGAATATATTCACGCTGTGATCAAACTTGAACGTCGAATATACCGAGGCAACTGGACCCCAGTCGGGGGGGAGGGACGCATCAGCGCATTTTGTTTATCCGGTAACGTTGCTAGATTCTCCTGAAAACAAAGCTTGAACACAACGCCAGCAATTGCACCCATGCGTCGTTGGTCGGTCGAGAGACAAAAGGGAGAGGGGGGGGGGGGCCTTTCGCAATGCTATGGTCTCATGCTCCTCTATCATAGCCTCTCACTCATATTGTACACTCAAACATCACCACGCCCTACATCCGGAAACGCTTCTTTCAGGACACATATACGTTGTAAACTCGGAAACAGCTAGAGATACTGTGTGTAGGTAGATCAAATGTCCAAGGATGAGGGGCAGAAAAGGTGTGTACAAGCAAGAGCCTTGTGTCGTGTAAGCACGTGTCCTGGGCCCAAGAGTTGTATGCTATTCCCAGTGGTGCTTGTGGCTCTTGCACAGGCAGAGACAGGGAAAACGGTTCATGATTTGAAGCTGGTCATGAGCAAAGAGTTGTCGACCTTGACAGTATCGTGTCATCCCTCCAGGTCCTCATCTCGGTGTAATCTTGGGGGGGTGAGGTACAGGAGGGAGGTTGTGAAATGAGGGGCGTTACCTTTTGCAGCGTTGTATGGATATCTTCTCTTTCGAAAAGGCGGTAGGTGATTCGATCGCCGTGCCGTGGAGACGAGCAAGCAATCTTTGTCAAACGGTGCATGGGAATGCGCCGTTTCCATTGCATGATGCCCCTCCATCGGGGAGTTTAAAGACGTGTGTGTTACAGAGACGCGACATTCCATTCGGTCTTTTTCATACATAAAGTGCAACTTTGCACTCCTATTGGCACGTAATGCTTGTCGTATGACACAACTCGGTAGAATTTCCGTCAAACATATCGTACCTTGTCCATTAAATCACTGCAAGCACTACCGACTTCACACCTTCCTTCCACAACACATATCTGCGTATTGCCCTTGCCTGGATTAAAACGGCCTTGCATCCGGGGTCGTGATCAACGAGGATTCATCAAACCGACATTTCGTGTCGAATTAAAGCTCCGTCAATCCTGGACACTTCCTCTTTTCTGAATCCTTTCCTTCCCCGAACGGATCACCACTCCAACCACGTCCACCTCTATAAACACCCCCAACCCCTTTCCGCCCCCCCCCACCCCCCCCCATTCCCCCCCTCCTCTCCCCTCCCCCCCCTCTTCCCCCGTCCGACCTTCCGCACTCTAAACACTGATGAACAAACCGCCTCTCCCTCCACCCCTCTTTATCACCCCCCACCCCCCACTTCCCCAACTCATCCATCCACCCTCACTTTCCCCACCTTCTCCACAACTCTCTCATCCCCCCATCTCCACTCCTCCACCACATCCCCCAAACCTCAATCGCACAGTCTTTCTCCCTCACGTCACCACAATGTTCTCCCTCAACGACAGCGTCGACTTTTTCGAAGACGACGACGAGTTGTCGCTCTTCTCCAAATTCGCACACCCCTCTCAACCGCCTCTCCTCCCCGCTCCACCCTCCGACTCGGAAATCACCGCCGAGCTGCTGGATGTCATGCGCGCCGGCGCCGACCAAGCCTCCTTCACCCGACGCGGGGGGGGGGGGGGGGGGGGGGGGGGGGGGGGGGGGGGGGGGGGGGGGGGGGGGGGGGGGGGGGGGGGGGGGG
>JAUKWC010046643.1:0-10108 GCA_032356245.1 Endocladia muricata | reverse complement strand
CCCAACCTGCGTATTTCACAATCGCCTGAACAACGGCGCAGCCTTCGGACACCAAGCCCCTGCAATCGAGTGGCACCGAATTCGTCTCAATCGCCTGAAGAACGGCGCAGCCTTCGGACGTGGTGACGCGTTGCCAGAAGCCTTGTTGGCGTCTCAATCGCCTGAAGAACGGCGCAGCCTTCGGACGTCGTATTTATGGATCTTGCGGAACACCTCAAGTCTCAATCGCCTGAAGAACGGCGCAGCCTTCGGACTACCGTTCCTAGTGCAACGATCGAGCTGATGGCGTCTCAATCGCCTGAAGAACGGCGCAGCCTTCGGACGCGTATATTGCGGTGTCGAAGCCGAGTTCAAGTCTCAATCGCCTGAAGAACGGCGCAGCCTTCGGACTTGGGATCGTTGTAGCTTGCGTTGTTATTGTAAGTCTCAATCGCCTGAAGAACGGCGCAGCCTTCGGACGAGCACGAACTGTAGCTTGGTCTACAAAAATCGTCTCAATCGCCTGAAGAACGGCGCAGCCTTCGGACCCCTGACCCCTTTTTCATCCAACAATTTCAAAGAGCTGCGACGGTTGTATGCAAGAAATTTTCCCGTCTCCGAGCAGAAGGAGTAAATTGGCAAGATCGGTTGAACAAAACACCCAAAGACTCTCCCATGAGTTGTGAGCCTCATGTCTTTCCGAACTCCTCGTCCTCACCCTCACTTCCCATATTGTGAACCCTGTCGATCCCGGCATGTCCTGTCAAGACGATGCCGTCGCCATGCGGTGCCGTGCCGAACCAGGCTCCCGTTCCTTTCGGCATACGATAGATCCGAACATCATCGACCGACGTATCGACGAGCCGCCGCAAGGCATCGCTCAGCCTTTCAAGTGCCCTCGCATCAAGATCGACGGTGAAGACCGAATACTGGACGGGGCACCCCCATTTCTTGAGCAGCTTGTGAACACGGCGCAGTCGTTTCGGATCGGCGATATCGTAGGCGACGAGATAGGGCTCAATCCGGGCCATCTTCGATGTCGATCTGCGGAAGTGCCGGTTGTGCACGGGCGCGCAGTTCATCGGTCAGGGCACGGGTCGTCCGTTCCAGAAGGCGGCGCATCAGGGGAGCGGCTTCCTCGAAATCGCGATAGATGACCTCGCGCCCGGTCTTGCCGAGACGACAGGCTCCGGTCTTCAGCGTCGTGAACGACTCCGCGCGCAACCGATCCTCGCGGAACAGCGCCACGACCCAGCGATCAACCAGCGGACGGCAGGGTTCGGCGAGGTCGCAGGCAAGGCTTTCGCGCCCGTGTGCGGGGTCGTGATAGACGCCGATCAGGGGATCGAGGCCGTTGCTTGCGGCGATGCGGGTTGCCTCGAAATGCAACAGCGTATAGCCCAGCGACAGGCAGACATTGACCGGATCGCGCGGTGGCCTGCGGTTGCGGCCCTTGAATTCGAGGGATGGCGAGAAGAGCGTTCCGAGACCCTTGAAGTGTGCGGCGGCAGCGGCTCCCTCGATACCGCGCAACTGCTTTCGGGTGGGAGACTCTATCGTGCTTTCGAGCCGCTCGCCCGCACGGTCGAGAGCGGCAAGGGCGTCGCCGATCACCTTGCTCGACCGGTCGCGTTCCGCTTCGCGAAGCAGGCGCGACTGTCCGGCGATCTTGCCCCGGACGAGGCCGAGCGACAGTTCGCGGCGTGCGTCTTCGTCCTGCAGGAGATGGACCTGCGCGATCCTGAGCGCCGAGTCGCCGTTCGGTCGCCCCAGCAGCGTCGCGGAGGGTGCGTTCGCCCGTCCGGACAACAGCAGCAGGCCGACACCGCGCTCGGCCAGTCTGGTGATGACACGGGAGGCAATGCGGGACGATCCGCGCAGGACGACCCGCTCCAGAATTCCGAGCGGCGCGGTTCCTTGCCGTTCTCCGGCGACGCGCACGACCAACGTGTCTCCCTCCAGATCGAGATCGGCGTCCTTGCGGTCGACGTAAAGCGTAGTCATAGGCTACCCCACATAGATCAGGTCCGGCGGTTCGGCAGGTGTCGATGCCGCGAGCGTCCGGACGTTGCTTCGCGGATCGAGGCGCATGAAGAGAAGACGGTCGGTTCCGGGATCGACGATCTCCCGGAGCCGCCGTTTCAGTTCGCGCCGCTCGACCTGGGTCCGGGCGCATTCGTGGACGGATTTCTGTCCGTCGACCCCAAAGGCTCGCACCGCCTTCAGCGCGCGGGCGCGCTTGCGGTTCGAGACGATGTCATAGGCGACGAGGGTGAGCGTTCGGCGTGGCATGGAGCCGAGGAAAGCGGTTTTCCCTGACAGTCGCGACAGTCGCAAGGTTGCGAGACTTAAATTCTCCAAACCGGGGTTGCACGATAGGCCGCACACTGTTCTATTAACGGTGGGGAAGTCGGGGGGATCGATGCACGCCTATCTCTGGGAAGCCAAGAAGCTTCAGCGATACATCTTCGCAACCGGCAAGCTGCGGGATGCGAGCGGGGCGAGCGAGCTTCTCAATCACATCGCGTTCGAGACGGAGGGCGACAGCGTCCCGTCCGATCTTCTGGCCCGCACCCTCGATGCAGCGGAGTTGCGGGGTGGCACAACGGTCACGCGGCGGGCCAGCGGTGCGGTCGCCCTCCTCTTCGATGGGATCGAGGTAGCAAGAATCCATCGCTTCCGCGCGCTCTGGCGCATGGCCGTCGCGGCCTACGCACCGGGTTTGCAATTCATCGCTGCCCTCGGCGAGGGCAGCGACATGCAGGAGGCCTTGGGAAATGCCCGCAAGACTCTCGATGCAACGCCTCCCCTCCCCGGTCTCGACGCACCGCTCGCCGCGCCCCTCGTGAGGCTGGCCCCGCGAACCGGATTGCCTCCCGTAGCGCGGAACACCGGTGAGTACGTCGATGCGGCAACCTACGCCCAAAGGCAGTTCGACAGGCGCTATGACCTGCTCGGCGGCATCTTTGCCGGGGATCGCGCGGGCACGGTCGTCTGGCCGAAGGCGCTGTCCGATGACGGCGACCTGCCCGAGGGGGGCGAGGTGCTGCCCTACGACACCGACCGGCACAGGATTGCGGTGATCCATGCCGATGGAAACGGAATGGGCCGTCTCTTCATCGACGCGGCGGAGACCTTGAACGGTCCAGGAGAAATGCGGGAACTCTCTCGCGCATTGGAGTTCGCCACCCGGAGCGCGGTGCAGGCGGCGACCGAGGCGGTCCTGCTTCCCGCCGTGGAGAACGGGGCCGTCCCTGCCCGTCCGATCCTGCTCGGCGGCGACGATCTCAGCGTCATCGTCCGGTCAGATCTCGCGATGCCCTTTACGCGGCTTTACCTGCAGGAATTCGAGGCGCGGACGAAGAACCTGTCCGAACGGTTCGGCAAGGATGTCCCGGCCCTGAAGGACGGGCTGAAGGCCAAGGCCGGCATCGTCTTCATCGGCGCGCGCCAGCCCTTCGTCCGGGCCTACGAACTGTGCGAGAAACTGGCCACAAAAGCGGGGCGCGATCCCGGTGACGCGAGCCGGTCGGCGGCGGAATCCCGTATCTCCTTCTGGCGGGTCGTCAGCAGCCAGTTCGAGGAAGACGTCGGCGAGATCACGGGGAAGATGGAGGCCGGGGACGTCTCGTTGTGGCGGGAAAGCTGGTCCCTCGATGCGCTCGATGACCTGAGCGCCCTCGTGTCGGCAATCGGCGCGGACGATGTGGGACGGGGACCGATGCGCCGGGTTCCGGAACTATTGCTTGGTGGAGAGCACAACGAGGCCAACCGGGTCTTCCGACGTGCTCTGGAAATAGCGAAGGAGCGCAACCCGCAAGCGCACGAGGCACTGGTCGCGGCGCTCGGTCGCTTCGGGATCGACCCGGCGGGCACGCCAGTGGGGCCGAATGGATACTGTCCGCTCCTCGACGCCCATTCGCTGGCGCAGATGCAATGAGGACGCAGGACATGAACGCCGCCATCTTCGAATTCCGCCTGTTCTCGTGGTGGCGCATCGGCACCGGCGAGGCCCGCTCCGGCCATGTCGACACGCTCTGCGCGCGCGACGGCGACGGCCTCCCGTTCGTTCCGGCAAAACAGGTCCGGGGACTGTTCCGGGAAGCTGTTCGGGACGCCGAGGAACTGTGCTGGATCGCGTCAGGGTCCGCCCGGGCGATGTTCGGCTCGCGCGCGGCGGTCGGCGATACGGCGCTGTCCCCCGATACGGATGCGGGCGCGCTGCGGTTCGAGTCCGCGATCCTGCCGGACCCCGAGCGCGGCGTCCTTCCGGAAAATCTCAAGGACCTTCTCTTCAGTCGCAGGCAATCGACGGCGATGGAGGGCGGGGTCGCGAAGGAAAGGTCACTCCGCAGCGACGAGATCGCCGTTCCGATCTCGCTCGTCGCCGCCGTCGAGCCGATTGCCGTCTTCGCGGACAGGCTTCCGGACGACTGGCGTTCGACGCTGGCAACCGTCCTGCCGTTGATCCGGGCCATCGGCCAGAAGCGCACGCGCGGCCTCGGGCGATGCACCGTCCGCGCCTTGAACGAGGGGGGGTGGGGATGACCGGCCATTCCAGAGGACTTCTCATCGACCTGATCGATCCCGTCATCACCACCGCCGATGCGGCAAGTGCGGGGGCCTCTGAAGCGCTCGACTACATTCCCGGGGCCATGCTGCACGGGGCAGCCGCGAGCGCTGCCTACACGGGGAGTGTCGCGCAGGACGAAGCGTTCGACCTCTTTCACGGAGGCAGCGTCCGCTTCGGTGACGGTTTGCCGTTGGCGAAGGACGGTGCCGTCGGGTGGCCGATGCCGCTGTCGGTTCACGCCGCCAAGGGCGCGGAAGTCTGGGACGGGGGCAGGCTTGCCTCGGCGGCGGTCGATCTTACGCAAACCGAACGCGGCGACACGCAATGGAAGGTCGTTACGGCCCCCGGCGTGACGAGCGGAATGAAAAAGGTCGAAATCGACCGCGGCACCTCAATGCGGACGGCCATCGATCCGACCGAAGGACGGGCTGCGGAAAGCCAGCTCTTCGCCTACGAGTTCCTGAAACCGCCGCAGCGCTTCCTCGCGATCCTCGACGCCGACGATCCGGATGCGCTGGACCGTGCCGCCAGGTTCCTGGAAGGCTCGCGGATACTCGGACGATCCCGGTCGGCGGAGTTCGGGCGGGTTCGCATCACTGTCCTCGACAACGTGTCGCTGGATGATCGCGGCGACACCGGCGGAACGGAGCGTTTCGTCTGGTGCCTCTCGGATCTCTGTCCCGCCGGCCCGTCGGGCCAACCCTGCGCCCTGCCCGAAGCAGCGTTCTTCGGCGCGAATGACGGCGGGATCGACTGGTCAAGAAGCTTCGCCCCCACGCGCCGGGTCAGTCCCTACAACGCCAAATGGCGGTGTCGCGGCATCGAGCGGAAGGGGGTCCGGCGCGGCAGTGTCCTGTGCATCGCCGACACGCCGGAACTGGAAACGGGATTCCATCGGTTCGGGTTCGGTCAGGAAATCGGGTGCG
The DNA here is from genome assembly GCA_032356245.1 of Endocladia muricata. NCBI lineage: Eukaryota > Rhodophyta > Florideophyceae > Gigartinales > Endocladiaceae > Endocladia > Endocladia muricata. Next base: position 4,630 of record JAUKWC010046643.1, on the reverse strand, counting down.
GCTGGGTGTTCGTGAGCGCGGCACCGCCCCTGAGCACCCTGCGAAACATGGGCAAACTCGACGGTTTGAATGAAGCCACAGAGCCGGATCGTGGAATCGTACCGAAAGCGCCGGGCCTGAATGCGGGCCTTGGCAACTGGTTGCAGAAGCGGCGCAGCTCTGCGGTGCCCGTGGCGACGGGCGAGATGCTCGCCGAGATTGAACGTCACTACGCAGCCTCGAAGCGCTGGAACGGCAGGGAAGTGGGACCTGCTCCGTCGCAATGGGGCGCGCTCCGGACCTTGCTCGAAAGCGGCGGGGATATAGGCAAGCTGCTGGGCAACGAAGACGACCGGAAGGAGCGGGAGGGCTGGAACGCCCGGTTCTCGGCCGAAACGCCCGGCACCTTCGCGGAATGGGTTCGTCAGAAGAAAGAGACGGTTCCGCCGGAAAAGCTGGCGATCCTCGCGCGCGATACCCGCGACTGGCTCAAGACATGGGGGCAGGTGGATGGCTGAAGCGACATCATCGAAACCGTATCTGACCGTCGCCCGTATCGTGGTCGAAGCGGTCTCGCCGATCACGATCGCGAGCGGAGGCGAGGATGCCTCGCCGGAAGCGCCGCTCGTGCGCGATCCGAACGGCCTACCCATGCTCCCCGCGACGAGCGTGACGGGGATCGTCAGAGCCACTCTCGATCCGGCGGAGGCAAGGGATCTGCTCGGCTATCAGGACCGCCAGGACGGCAAGCGCAGCACGATCACGATGTCCGACGCGCTGATCCACTGGTCCGACGACAGGCCCCGCGACGGATTGCTGCTCGGCGATGAGGGGCTGAGAGACGACCCTCTTGCCGGAGAGTTTGCGAAGGATGCCCCGACCCGCCGGGAGCATGTCAGGATTTCGCGATACGGTACCGTTGACGGGACAGGAAAGTTCGACCGGGCAGCGATCCCCTCCGGCGCGCGGTTCACCTTCGAGATGTCCGCGCGTCATGCGGAAGGGGAAGCCCCGCTCGACAGGCTGATCGACCGTATCCTCGGCGGTCTTCATATCGGCGGGGCCACGCGCTCCGGGTATGGCGCGCTGCGCTGCATCGCCCTCGGAAAGGAGCGGATCGATCTGCGCGGCGCGGAAGGGCGAAAGCGGATGGTGGACCGCGCCTCGCCCGATCTTTCCGTATCGGCCATGGACCTGCGTTCCGTCGAGGAACTAGAGCGGAACGTCACGTTCCTCTCGTTCAGGGGCGAAGGGCCGGTCATGATCGGCGGCGACAGCGCGTCGGAGGAGATCGACGGCGCGCCCTATACCGAGCGTCACGTCTCCTGGCGTGACGGCAAGGGAGAGATGACCGAGCGGTACGTGATCCCCGGTTCCTCGATCAAAGGTCCGCTGCGGCACCGGACGATGTACCACCTCCACAGAAGCGGCCTCGACGAAGACGCCGTGAAAGCGGCGGTTGCCTCCCTCTTCGGCAGTCCGAAGGAAGGAGAGCATGGCGGGCCGGGCCTTCTGCGGTTCCTCGACGCGCCCGTTCCAGAAGGCACGAAGACCGTGACGGTGCCCCATGTCGGGATCGACCGCTTCACTGCGGGAGCGCGTCAGGGTGTCCTCTTTACGAACGAGGTCTTGTGGAAACCGGCGTTCCGGATCGGGATCGAACCCCTCGGCAAAGCCGGAGCGGAGGTGGAGCGCGCCTTCGCACAGGCCCTCGCCGACCTGAAATCCGGCAATCTCGGGATCGGAGCCGACTGGGGCGACGGTGTCGGCATCATCACATGTGTGGAGGACGACGATGTTGCAGCCTGACGATCTGGAACGGCGGCTTGGGGACGTTCTGCGACGTAGCCCCTATCGCGTGTCGGGCGTTGCCCTCTCCGGCCCGGAGTACCTGTCGGACCGGCAGGCGGTCGATGCACTGCTGGCCGAAGGCACGGGTACGCTCGACGGCTGGGTCGCGCGGCAATCGGGTGTCGAGGTCTGGCGCGGCGGGACGCGGGAGGGGAGCGAGGATTTCGGGGCACCGCTCGCGGCGGAACTCGGGTCGGCGGACAGGACCATCCAGCTTCGCCGCCTGCCCGGACGCTGGGTCGTCACCCGCATCGAGGAACGGGCGGAGGCCGCCTCGCACCTCGTCGAGGACATCGAGCACGTGACGGTGCACCACGGTCTCCTGTGCTACCGCCGATACTGGGCGGTCGGGGACGAGGGGGCGGCGGAGCCGGTGGCGGCGCGGCTCGTCGGCTTCGGGGAGGGCAAGGCCGATGGCTGAACGGATCACCGCACCCTACAACTTCGTGCCGCTGTCATCGCATGTCTGCCGCGCGGAGGAACTCGGGCCGGGCTTCGGCGAGCGGCCCGCGCAGGATGTGCCGGTCGAAGGCGGCTTCGGTGGGAAGATCGCGATTGCGCTGGAGACGCGCACCCCGTTCCTGATCGGCGGGCCGCAGACGGGCACGAAGAGTTTCCAGACCAACCCGGACGGCAGGCCGGTCATTCCCGGCTCGTCGCTGCGCGGCATGATCCGCAACGTCATGGAAATCGCGACTTTCGGAAAGTTCTGCTTCGTCGATGACCGGACGATGGGGGTGCGCGACCTCGCACCGACGGCGCGGGAGGATTACGGCAACCGCGTCAGCGAACAACGCCCTGATCGCAGTTATGCGCCGAAGACCCGCGCGGGCTGGCTGCATCGTAGTGACGGACAGCTCGTCCTCACCCCTTGCGCATTCGGGCGCATCGATCATCGCGATCTGGACCGGCTGGCGCGCGGGTTCGGTCGGGCGGTGAAGGACATGTCCCGCGAGAAGGACCAGAACACGCGTCAGGCTAAACAGGTGGAGGAACTCTTCCGCAGCAGGGGCGGATCGACGGAGACGACGCTCCATGTCGAGGACAGGGAGCGCGCGCATCCGCATAGCAAAGGGAAAGAACTCACCTATCGCAAGGTGACGCCCGACCCGGCGGCGGGAACCTCTCCGCGACAAGGGCGGCTGGTCTTCACCGGCCTTCCCGGCTCGAACAAGCACATGGAATTCTTCTTCTTCGATCCGGGCACGGGAACCCCGGTCGGGGACAAGGTCTGGCAACGCTTCGTCGCGGTCCACGAGGAGCAGGAGAAGGAGAGCGAGACGTGGAAGTGGCGTCGGGCGCATCTCGACGCGGGCGAGCGCATCCCGGTCTTCTGGCTGCCGGACGAGCGCGGCGGCGTGGACCGGATCGGTCTGGCGATGATGTTCAAGCTGGCCGCCGACAATTCCACACATGACATGATCCGCCATACCTCCGAACATCATCTCGACCCCGCCCTCGTCGATCTGCCGACCCGGATGTTCGGGCGGCTGGACAAGGACGAAGGGTTCAGGACGCGGGTGTCGTTCGGCTGGGGCGAACTGACAGGCGGCACACCGAAGCCCTTCACGCGCGAAGTCGTCGGGGCCGCCCCGAAACCTGGCTTCCTGCCTTCTTCCGTGCGGCAGGTGGATTTCGGCGAGAACGACGGCACGCTGCTGGCCATCCGCCCCGGCGACCGTCCGCAATACGCGCAGTATCGCAGCTACATGGACTGGGGCGGCAAGAAGGAAGAGTTGCGCGGATGGAAGCGGTATCCGGCGCGCGGGGACGGCGCGCACGAGCCGCCGCCGATCCCGCAGAGCGTGGGCAAGAAGGCCCGCACGACGCTCGACGCGATCCACGATCCGGACGGCCTGCGCTTCGCCGCGACGGTGCGGTTCCACAACCTGCATCCCGTCGAGGTCGGCGCGCTGCTCTGGTGTCTGGACTGGGGCGGGGAGGCAGGCCTGCGCCACGGTCTCGGGATGGGCAAGCCCTACGGATGGGGACAGGTCTCCGTCACCGTCGGGGGCATGAAGACGATCCATGGCGAGAACGCGCCCGACGAGGCCACCTGCCGCGCGGCCTTCGTCGAGGCGATGGAGGCGTGGGCGCGGAAAACGAGCATCGAGGGCGCTTGGGCCGGGTCGGTCCAGATGCTGCGGCTCCGGGCGATGGCCGACCCGGCCCTCGGGACCGGACGGCAGGTCTCGCACCTGCGCCAGATGGTTCTCAATCCGGATATGGGCAGGAGCGGTAACGAATTCGGCAAGGCGAAGGATGTTGGAGCGGTCCTGCCGGAATACCGGCATCCGTCCGAGGCCGAATGGGCACCGCCCGGTCTGGCCGTCGCGCAGGCCAAGGGTGCGCCACAACGCAAGAACGGAGGGCGACCGCAGGGAGGACAGGGCGGTCAGAACAACCGGCGCAACGTGCCTGCGGCCCCCTCCGGCCCGTTCCGGGCGGGCGAGCGCGTGACCTGGGTCGACGAGGCGATGACGGTGACAATCCTCTCGGACGAACGGGGCGGGATGGTGGAGATCGACGCCGAGGGCGATACGGAGACCGTGCCCGCCGCCGAACTCAAACGCTGAACATCTGCCGCATCCCATGAAAAAGCCCCGGAGTGGCTACCCCAAGGCTTTCTCGTGTTCGTCTCCTGAAGATCGGCGCAGCGTTTGGACGCCTATTGAATGGGCTGTAGCCTACACACTAAAGTCTCAATCGCCTGAAGATCGGCGCAGCGTTCGGACAAGTGGCAGAGCTCGATAACAGGTCGAACATCGTCTCAATCGCCTGAAGATCGGCGCAGCGTTCG
>JAUKWC010046632.1:0-10114 GCA_032356245.1 Endocladia muricata | reverse complement strand
GCGACGCGCATGGCGGCCGGCACGGCGATGTAGCTGGCCGAGGCCGACAGCACCATCAGCAGCACGACGCCGCCGAGCGACAGGCCGATGCCCAACCCCATGCCCAGACCGATGCCGGCGCCGATCAGCGGCATCAGGATGGCGAAGCCGACCGCGCCCGGGCCGAGCACACCACGCGCCCCGCGCAGGCCGCGTCCGGCGATCAGCCCCATGTCGAGCAGGAACAGGCACAGCACGCCCTTGAACGGGGCGACGATGAAGGGCGCGATCTCGTTCAGACCCTGTTCGCCGGTCAGCGCACCGATCAGGAACGCGCCGACCAGCAGCACGATCGAGCCGTTGAGCAGGATCTCGCGCAGCAGCCCGGGCTCCATGCCGGCGCGAGGCGGCGCGGCACCCGATCCGCCGGAGGCGGCCGCAGGCCCGTCGTGGCGCACCACCAGCCACAGCGCCGACAGGATCGCCGGCGCCTCCATCACCGCGGCCACGGCCACCAGATAGCCTTCGGCGGCGATGCCACGCCCTTCCAGCACCGAGGTACCGGCCACGAAGGTGACGATGCTGATCGAGCCGTAGTGGGCGGCCACCGCGGCGGCGTCGATGGTGTCGAAACGGGTCATCACCCGCAGCAGCGCAAAGGCGATCAACGGCAGACCGAACGACAGCACCAACCCGGCCAGCAGCGAGAGCACCAACGTGGCGTCCAGCCCGTTCGCGCTGACCGCCACCCCGCCCTTGAAGCCGATGGCGAACAGCAGGTAGACCGACAGCCCCTTGGCCACCGCTTCGGGGATCGACAGGTCGGAGCGCGCCAGGGCGGCGATCAGTCCGAGCGCGAAGCTCAGGATGATCGGCGACAGCAGGTTGCTGCCGGCCAGGGCCAGGATCTCGTTCACGTCGGAATCATCGGTGGTGAATGGATCGCGAGTGAAGGGACCGGTGCGCCGGCCAATTCTGCCGCGACGAGCAGCCTGCGTCCATGCGAGCATTCCGATCACTCGCCTCGCACCACCCTTCGCATCCCGCCTCGCATGAGCAGAAACCGGCGCGGCTCGCCGATCGCCACCACCGCCGACATCCTGCTGGTGCAGGAGGCGATGCAGCACCTGGAACTCTACGAGGGGCCTGTCGACGGCATCGCCGGCACGCATACCATGAGCGCGGTGCGCGCCTACAAGCGCCGCTACGGACTGGTGGTGGACAATCTGCTGGATGCCGAGCTGATCGAGCACGTGCGGCTCACCACCTGAGCCACCCGCTCGGTGCGCTCCGGCGGCACCCGAGCCCGGTCAGCCCCTCGGCCGAGCGCCGTCCATCGGCCGGCCGGACGCCCTCAATCGCTCGGCATGTAGTTGTGCGCATCGAGCAGCGATGCGGACCCGAACAGGCTCAGGCGGGCACCGACGATGACATCGGTCAACGAGGCGAGGATGCCGTTGCCGGATTCGATCGTCCAGTGCATCACCCCGTCCTCATCGGTGGTGTGGTGCGGATGCTCGGTGTCCATGTGCGCGTTGACCATCGGCAGGCCGTTGTCGACCAGACCGATGCTGTGACCGACCTCGTGCACCACGGTCGCCTGTTCCACGTAGCGTTGCGTGGTGGCGTCGCCGCCGACGCTGCGCACGATGTCCTTGAACACGAACGAGAACGGGTGGTGGGTCGGGTGTATGCCCAGCACGTTCCGGTTGCCCTCGTAGGTGCCGTTGACGAACAGCACGCTGACCTGTCCGGTATCGCCCTCGATCAGCGGCGGTGCCCACGCATTGCCCAGTTCGATCAGCTGCGCGATGGTCCAGTCCTGGATGCCCTGATCGGGCATGGCCTGCATCTGCGCCAGACGGCGCGGTGCCGACACGCCGCGCCCGGCGTGCGCCGAGAACAGATCCCGGTAGCTGGCGGTGGTGACGTCCCAGGTGTCGTTCGCGCTCAGGCCCAGAGAGCCGGTGTACGGCTCGGCGCCGAGCTCGTAGAAGACGCCGATGTCGAAACGGGACAGGGCCGGGTCGAACAGGCGGCGCGCGATGAGCGCCTGGGTGAGGCGCCCGTTGCTCGCCGTGGAACCGGGCCGCTTCTCGCCGCCGGAGTCCGACTGACCGGGGGGCGGATCGGCATCCGGATTCGGGGCGGGTGGCGTGGCGTCGGGCGGCGTGATCGGCAGGCCCTGCGCATCCGTCCGCGGCCCGTTCCCATCGCCGGCCCCGCCGCCACCGTCCCCGCTCCCTCCGCCCGGGCCGCCACCGTCATCACCAGGGCCACCGCCGCCCGAACAGCCGGCGAGCGTGATGAACGTCAACGCCAGGCAAGCGAGACGGGCGAACGTTCCGGCAGCGGTGCCGGAAATGTCAGTTGTCATGCAGAGCATTAGCGATCCGGGATGGTGTTTCTTGAACCGGGCCGATACCGACCGGCGTGCGCGTCGCCCCACCCGATCATGACCGCCCCCCACCCGCAGCGTCGCGCCACGCGAACGGCTAGTCTGTCGACTTTCCTTGCCGGACCACGACGCGCATGGGCTGTCAGCACCACGACCCGTATCGAGAGGGCGCCGACGACGGCGCTGCCCGTTCGACCAGCTTCACCGTCGCCATGCCGCGACTGACGTTCGGGCGCGGCGTGCTGTCGGAACTGGGCGCTCGCGCCGCCTGGCGCGGCTTCCGGCGTGCCGCGCTGTTCACCGACCCCCATCTGGTCGATGGTCCGTTGGTGGCAAGGGCTGTCGAGTCGCTGCGCGCCGCCGGACTGGACGTGGCGACCTTCAGCCAGATCCGGGTCGAGCCGGACGATGCCAGCGTGCAGCGCGGTGCGGACTTCCTGGCCGACCGGGTGGCCGGACGGGCGTTCGACGTGGTCGTCTCGGTCGGGGGCGGCTCGGTCATGGACACCGCCAAGGCGGCCACGGTGGTGGCGGCGCACGGTGTCGATATCGCCCGCCATTTCGCGCCGCCGGTCGGCGAAGCGCTACCGATCAGCCGTACGCTGCTGCCGCACATCGCCTGCCCCACCACCGCCGGTACCGGCTCGGAATGCACCTCGATCACCGTGCTGCGCATCGCGGCGCTGGACTGCAAGTTCGTGCTCGCCCACCCCGCCCTGCTGCCGATCGACGCGATCGTCGATCCGGCCTGCCTGGACAGTCTGCCCGGTGGCGTGCTCGCCTCGACCGGGTTCGACCTGTGCTGTCACGCGCTGGAGTGCTGGACCGCACAGCCCTACCGGCGTCGCGATGTGCCACCGGATCCGGCACGGCGCTCCTACGTGCAGGGCGCGAACCCGTTCAGCGACCTGGCGGCGCAGGAGGCCCTGCAGATCACCGATCGCTACCTGGTGCGCGCTGTCACCGATGCCGCCGACCACGAGGCACGCGACAAGCTGATGTGGGGTGCCTCGCTGGCGGGCATCGCGTTCGGCAACACCGGTACCCATCTGCCGCACGCGATGAGCTACGGCGTCACCCACCTGATGCAGGCGGTGACCACCGAGGGCTACCCGGTCGCCGCGCCGTTCGTGCCGCACGGCATCAGCGTGATCGTCAGCGCGCCTGCCATCGTGCGCTTCCTGGCCGAAGGCGCTCCACAGCGCCACCTCGAGGCGGCAGGCTTCCTGGGCGCCGAGAGCGGGGCCACGCCTGCAGAATCTGGCGAGGTGCTGAGCGCACGGCTGATCGAACTGATGCGCGCCACCGGCATGCCGAACGGGCTGGGCGATCTCGGTTTCGACGACAGCCACATCCAACCGATGGCAGCCTCGTCGCTGCGGCAGAAGGGGGCGATCCTCAACGCTCCGCGGGAGGCCAATGTGGTCGACATGGAGAACCTGTACCGTGCCGCACTGAGCCACTGGTAGCGCTTCGATGAATCTGCAGCACACAGCCGGCGACGGCGATGCCGAGCTCGCCGTTCGATTCGAGACGGCCAAGCGCATCGTCGGCGATGCGGCGGCGCTGGCCCTGTCGCTGTTCGCCCGGCGCGACACGCTGACGATCGAAGCCAAGGGGGTGCAGGACTGGGTGTCCGAGGCCGACCGCGGCGTGGAAGATCGCATGCGCGATGCACTGATCGACGCCTTTGCACACGATGGCATCGTCGGCGAGGAACGCGATACCCGATCCGGCGAGTCCGGCTACACCTGGGTGATCGATCCGATCGACGGCACCACGCTGTTCGTCAACGGCGCGCCGGGCTGGTGCGTGGTGCTGGCCTGCGTGCACGAGGGGCGGACCGTGCTGGGCGTCATCGTCGACCCCATCGCGCGCGAAAGCTTCAGCGCGCGACGCGGGCATGGCGCCTTCCTCAACGAACGACCCATGCGCGTGGCGCACGTGGCGAGAATCACCGAAGGCAGCGTATCGGTCGGGCACTCGGCCCGCGATCCGATCGAACCCACGCTTGCCGTATTGCGCGCCCTGCTCGAGGCCGGCGGACTGTACCAGCGCACCGGGTCGGGTGCATTGTGCCTGGCGATGGTCGCCGCCGGGCGCCTGATCGGCTATCTCGAGTACCACATGAACGCCTGGGATTGCATCGCTGCACTGCTGATGATCGAGGAGGCGGGCGGCACGGTGGAGCCGTTCGACATGTCGCGCATGCTGGCCGGAGGAGGCCGGGTGATCGCTGCCGCCACACCGGTCTACCAGCCGCTGCACGCAATGGCCGACGCGGCCTTCCAGGACACGTCGCTGCAAACCTGACAACGGCGCGGGAAACGATTGCAGTCGGGCTGCAGCGACCCGTGCGGATTGCCTAGCGTGACGCCTCCGACCTTGCAAGCGGGCAGCCCGGCTGTCCCGGAGATACCGATGGACCGTTCGATTCTGGTAATCACCCTCGCCCTGGTGACGATGTTCCTGGTGATGGGCTGGGCCTGGTATTCGAAGCGCCGTGCCCAGTCGGCCCCACACTATTTCGGCGAGCGCGACAAGCGCCAGGAAAACGACACGACGGAGACGGCCGCCACGCAGGCCCTGGAAGACGGCGAGCGGCCCGACAAGCGTTGATCCGGCGGCACGTGGAGCGGGTAGGGGGAATCGAACCCCCATCTAAAGCTTGGGAAGCTTTCGTTCTACCGTTGAACTATACCCGCGCCGTGTCCTGATCCTACCACCCGACCGCTCCGGCGGCGACGCTGTCGGACCTGAGGTGTCGTGTCGTGGCACGCGCCCGGGCGAATGCCGAAGCAAATACCAGGGCTAATGTCGGGGCAAATGCCGGGGTACAGGCCGAAACACGCCTCGCGAGAGCGTACATCGGCTGTGCCAGGCACTTCCTCGCCGGGTAACGGGCGTGCCCGGTTCATGCACTCGGGGCGTCACTCTTGCTATAAGGCGGCAGACCATCCACAGACGGATCTGCCGTGCTTCTCGTACTGAGCCAATCCTGGGCCCTGTTGCTCGGTGTGCTGCTGCTGATGCTGGGCCACGGCCTGCAGGGCACGTTGCTCGGGGTGCGCGGCTCGATCGAGCTGATCGATCCGAACACGCTCGGCCTGATCATGTCCGGCTACTACATCGGTTTTCTGGTCGGATCCTGGAATGCCCCGCGCATGCTGGCGCGGGTCGGCCATGTGCGGGTGTTCGCAGCGCTCGGCTCGCTGGTGTCGGCCGCCTTCATCCTGTACGCCACCTTCGTGGAGGCCTGGGCCTGGTTTGCGTTGCGCATCATGGTCGGCTTCTGCATCGCCGGGATGTACGTGGTGGCCGAGAGCTGGATGAATCACTCGGCCACCAACGAGACTCGCGGCCAGACGCTGTCGCTGTATCTGATCGTGCAGATGACGGGACTGGTGCTCGGCCAGCTGCTGCTCAACGTGGCGGACCCCGCCGACTATTCGCTGTTCGTGCTGATGTCGGTGCTGGTGTCGATCTCGTTCGCACCCATCCTGCTCAGCACCTCCCCGACGCCGCACCACGAGACGACGCGCAGCATGCCGTTGCTCGAACTGGTCAGCAGCTCGCCGTTCGCAAGCGTCGGCATGCTGCTGCTCGGCGGAGTGTTCGCCGCCTTGTACGGCATGTCGGCGGTGTACGCCGTGGCCCACGGGTTCAGCGTGGCGCAGACCTCCGCCTTCGTCACCGCGATCTTCCTGGGTGCACTGATGTTCCAGTACCCGGTGGGCTGGCTGTCGGACCGGATGGACAGGCGCCTGCTGGTGATCGCCTGTGCCTGCATCGGCATGCTGGCAGCCGGCGTGGCCCTGAACCGGGACGATGATCCGAACCTGCTCATCGGCTGCGCCTTCGTGATCGGCGGTACCGCCAACCCGATGTACGGGTTGCTGCTGGCCTACGCCAACGACTACCTCGAACCGGACCAGATGGCCAGTGCCTCCAGCGGCATGCTGTTCATCAATGGCGCAGGCTCGGTGACGGGGCCGGTACTGGTCGGTCAGGCGATGACGACCTTCGGCGACCACTCCTTCTTCGTGGCGCTGCTGCTGCTGCTGGCGAGCATCGCCGCCTGGGGCCTGTGGCGCATGACGCGGCGCAGCCACTCGATCGTCCAGCAGAGCCCGTTCGTGATGATGAGCCCGCGCAGCAGCGCCTACGCCACCGGCATCGCGGTGGAGCTGGCGGAGGAGGCCAAGCTGGAGGCACTGGAGGAGCTGGGCGAGGACTACGAGCCGCGCGTCGAGGACGACGCCTTCATCCCGCCTGAAGAAGATCGATGATGGCCCGGAAGTTCACCGGCTTGAGCAGGTGGTGGTCGAAGCCCGCCTGTTTCGAGCGATCCCGGTCCTTCTGCTGGCCGTAGCCGGACAGCGCGATCAGCAGCAGAGGCTCGTCCCCGTAGCTGCGCCTGAGCGCCTCGGCGACCTCGTAGCCATTGGCGCCCGGCAAGCCGATGTCCAGCACCGCCATCTGCGGGCGGTAGCTGTTCGCCAGGTCGATCGCCGTGAGCCCGTCGTTGGCGCTCTCCACCTCGTAGCCCTTCATCAGGAACAGCTTCTGCAGCGCACTGACGGTCTCGATGTTGTCGTCAACCAGCATCAGCCGGCGCCGCTCGGTGGGCGGACTCTTGCGCAAGGCGGGCTGGTCCGGCCGGGCGGCCACGGCCTTCCGTGACGATGCCCGGGTGGCCGGCAGGGTCACGCTGAAGCGGCTGCCCCGGTCGGCGCCGGCGCTTTCGGCCGCTACGGTGCCGTCGTGCATCTCGACGATGCGCCTGACCAGCGTGAGCCCCATGCCCAGACCACCGAGCGTGCGATCGATGGTGGTATCGACCTGCGAGAACAGCTCGAACACGCCCGGCAGCTCCTCGGGAACGATGCCGACACCCTCGTCGCTCACGCTGATGGTGACCTGCCCGTCATCGACGCGCATGTCGACCCGAATGGTGCCGCGATCCGCACCGTACTTGATGGCATTGGTGAGCAGGTTGCCGACCACCTGCGACAGGCGCACGTAGTCCACGCTGGCATGCACCGGCTGTTCCGGGGCCTGGAACACCAGCGCATACCCGCGCTGCTCGGCCTTGCCGCGCATCTCCTCGACCGTGACCGACACCAGCGGCACCAGGTCGGTATGCGCGCGCGTGAGCACCACCTTGTTGAAGGTGTAGCGCGACACATCGAGCAGATCTTCCAGGATGCTGCCCAGCTTGGCGATCTGGCCGCGCATCATCGACTGCGCCCAGTCTCGCTTGTCACTGTCGTCCTCCTCGATCAGCGATATGCCCACGCTCAGCGATTCGAGCGGATTCCTGAGCTCGTGCGAAAGCATCGCCAGGAACTCATCCTTCCTGTGATCGCTGTCCTGCAGCGCCTTGTACAGGCGGGCGTTCTCCAGTGCCACCGCCACCCGGGTGGCCAGTTCCACCGCTACGCTGCGATCGCCGGCGCTGTAGTGCGACTCACCGGCGGTGCGGTAGAAGTGCATCACGCCCATGTAGCGCCCGCGCAGCGACAGCGGGACGCCCAGATAGCTCTTGATGTCCAGCGCGCGCAGCGACAGCCGTTCCGAGCGGGTGCGGGCGAACCCGTCCAGCATGCCCGGCTCGACGATGTCCAGCATCACCACCTCGCCGGCCGCCAGCATGCGGTGCAGCGCACTGCCGGGTACCGCCCCGGCGCCGGGTTCGCCGACCGCCTCGCGCGCCAGCAACGAACTGGTCGAGACGATGCGCGTCAGCCGCCCCTGCTCGCCGGCCAGATCGATGCTGCAGTGATCGCCCAGAAACGGCACGGCCAGCCTGGCCACCTGCTCCAGCGTGCTGCGGTGGTTGAGCAGGGTGTTCAACGGCACGCTGACGTCGGCCAGGAATCGGTCGCGCTGCTCGGTCTGCTTGCGCTCGGTGATGTCCTGGATGACGCTGCCGATGACCCGTTCGTTGCCGCCCAGCCCGCGGTTCATGCTGCCGCGCGCGCTGATCCAGCGCAGCTCGCCATCCTTCCTGATGATGCGCGCCTCGAAATCCAGGTCGCGGCCGGTCTCCAGCGAGCGGCTGAACAGCCGGTCCACCCGTTCCCGGTCGTCCGGGTGCACATGATTGAGGAAGGCGCGGTAGTTCCACTGGTCGGTATTGACGGTGTGCCCGAAGATGTCGGCCACGCGTCGCGAATGGGTGCTGCTCTGGGTGCGGATGTCGAGTGACCACTCGCCCAGCCGGCTGACCTCGAGCGCGTGCGACAGGCGACGCTGGTTCTGGCGTAGCTCCCACTCGACCTCCAGCTGCTCGGTCATGTCGCGCGCGATGGCCACCAGAAAGCGCTGCCCGCCGATGCGGTCATTCATCAGCGTGGCCGACCAGAACGCCGGAATCTGCCGCCCGGAACGCCGGTTGACCATCACCACATCGGTGCCGTGGGAACCCTGCGCCAGCACCACCGAGAGCAGCAGGTGCACCGGTACCGAGGTGCTGTCGGTCACCAGATCGGTCAGCAGGGTGCGGCTGATGTCCTCGCGCCGATCGATGCCGACCAGCCGTCGCCCGGCGGAATTGATCGCCACGCAGCGCCCGTCGGTGGCGTGCACGGCGACGAACTCGGGCAGGAACTCGATAAGTTCGAACAGGCGCATCAGCGGGTCGAGCGTGCGCGTGCCCTTGCGCACCCGCGAGATCACGCCGCTGCAGGCGTCGTGAGCGGTGCGATCAGCGCTCGGCAGGCCCGCCCCCGCCGGAGCACGGCTCATCAGCGGATCGCCGCGCAGCTCGCAGCCGATGAGGCTGCCATCCGGTTGCACGAGCCGAAACCCGGCCCCGCTGTTGCCGCCCACCCCGCTGTTCGCGGACGCCTGCCCACTCAGTGCGGCCAGGTCGTCGTGATGAACGATGGCGAGCAGGCCATCCAGCCCCGGGCCGATCTGCTCGACGGTGCGTCCGGTCAGTCGCTGCACCGCCCCGTGCAGCTCCAGTCGATCATTCGCCTGATCGTAGTGGTAGGCCACCTGCTCGGCCGCCTGCAACGCCTGCGCAAGCACCGCGGGCGTCGCCGGTGCTCCGGCCACGGCAGGCTTGAACGCCGTCATGGCAGGCGCTCGAGCGCGGTGAGGATGGGCGAAAGGCCGCACATGGCGTGAGGTGACCCCGGTTGACCTGTCAGCAGGCCGGCACGGTAGCGTGCCGCCGTCACCGCCGTCACGCCTGCCCCGTGCATTCGGTGCAACTTACAGATTCGGTGCGCTTTGGTGGACCGCCGCGCTGCGGGCGTGTCGTGCGACACGCCTCACCCTCACTCGACCGTGACCGACTTGGCCAGATTTCTCGGTTGGTCGACATCGGTGCCCTTGATCAGCGCCACGTGATACGACAGCAGCTGCAGCGGCACGGTGTAGACGATCGGCGCGATCACCGCATCGCAGGGCGGCACCTCCAGCACCGTCATGGTGTCGTCCGAGACGAAGGCGGCCGCGCGGTCGGCGAACACGTACATCAGCCCGCCGCGCGCTCGCACCTCCTCCACGTTCGACTTCAACTTCTCGACCAGCTCGTTGTCCGGTGCCACCACGATGACCGGCATGTCGGCATCGATCAGGGCCAGCGGGCCGTGCTTGAGCTCGCCGGCGGCATACGCCTCGGCGTGGATGTAGCTGATCTCCTTGAGTTTCAGTGCCCCTACCATGGCGATCGGGTACTGGTCCCCGCGGCCCAGGAACAGGCTGTGGTGCTTGTCGGCGAAG
>JAUKWC010046621.1:0-10115 GCA_032356245.1 Endocladia muricata | reverse complement strand
TGAATATGCTGGTTGGTGTACGTGTAATTTATCTCACCCCCTCCTGTGATATCAAAACAAAGGGTAGCCTACTCCGTCGCGCTAAAACCCTGACTGCGCGAAAAGTTCGCTGAGTTTTTCTTCGCCTCACTCTGCCAGAATAGAGAACTCAAAGACCTTCAATTAGATATAAAGAACAGCGGAAGTGGACGTCTCCTTGGTACTTCAGTATCTCCGCGAAATTTGGCCTCATATGAGGCAGTTTGACCTCATATGAGGCCAGATGTCCAATAGACACTAGAGCTGTCCAACTTCACCGAAAGCAGGAGCGGGATTTCCAGCCGATATCCCGAAGAGTCCTCAATTTTCAAAAACCATGTCTCCCAATTCTGATCCCCGTCATATCGTTAGATCACGAGTTCATACTCGCGCTCGCCTCGCAACCTTCGACCCCAAGTATCGGCGGATGCAAGGTGTCAGCTGGAAGGTCAAGAGAGTCTCCAGAACTGTCAGAGATATCAGTAGGTCCAAGGTCAACGGCCGAAATGTCAATGCTGTCGACGTCAGTCGGGGGCTTGCCGACAGTATCATGGTCATGTCACTACGACTGAAAAATATCATAGTAGGAGAGACTCCGGAAAATGCTGCTGAAACAGGAACCACAATTGCTCCCTTGAGCTCTGAGCAACTGGAAAATGGGTCAGGCAGTTCCAAACAGGGTGTTGACATCGACATCGTCACGCACATGGATGGAAAGGGTCGCAATGTCGCAAGGAGTACAAGGCAAGATGCATCTGGCCCGTTCGTTGAGGTCCATGGTACAGTATAGACCCTCCTCGAAGTCATACTAGAAATGAGTGGCTTCGTTGGCACGAAGCTTCCGGAGAAAATGGGTCTAATCAATGGGCTCGTGTCTGAGAGCTTCGACCCTATACCATTAGCCCCATTCGACTACTCCATATGGAAGTTCTTGCAGCGCTATTTGAACTGCATGATTGTGTGAACTAACGGGAAATTGGAAAGCACTTATTTTGAGACGACAAGAACAGGCGAAAGCATACGTTTTCTCGGGATCTCGGTCCTGACGACAAGGTTCCAGTTCAGGAATCTTTGCACATTGTGGAGCACAATTACAAGCAGCAAGCATCGGCCATCTGCGCGTTTTACTAACACAACACCTCGTACCCATTTCGAGCAGCTGTGCACACGTGCCGTATTCACCAGAGCTGAAAGTAGCGCTGAGACTATGGCTCCGAGATGGGACCTAGTCAGAGGCTCCGTTGATGCAGTTAATTATCACTGGGCCACAAAAGTCAAGCTGTCTCAGCGCGTATGCATCGATGAAAGTATGCCAAGTTGGCACAGGCTACGGGGGAGCTGGATTACTTTTGATATTCCACACTACGTGGCACTTCCCGTCAAGCCAAAAAGTAGATGTGAAACATAGTCAGATTGTTGCGGTGTCAGTAGTACCATGTTTCCTGTCGGGCAGACATTTTCAGCAGATTAGAGCGACCACCAACCGGTTGAGAACAGCTATAAACTGGAAAGATCCGTACTTCTCAGACTGGCTGAAACATAGTGTCACACGGACATATTCATCTGTGCTGATTCGTACTTCGCATTGCCTAAGACAGCTAAAGTGCTTCTTGGCAATGGCCTAAAGTTTACTGCTTTTGTCAAGACAGCCGTAAAGAGATGCCCTGTAGACTACATTTCAGGACTGTAAATAGCCGGCAAGCATTCCCACGTTACGATGGTCACTAGTACGCCCGATCTTATGGCCGTCATGTTGATCAAACGGGATAGATGCTACTTCACCAGCTCTACTGGGACAACGTTAGCTGGTGACAGCATATACCGCTAGAGGTGGAGATCCTGAAATGGAAAACCTCACCTTAAGAGCATCGTAATTGCCGTTTCGAAAGTATGTGAGAACTACTTCGGAACTCGCTCTTAGGTTGGCAAGCACCTCCGTTGTCATCAGGATGAACTCGGAATTGAAAGGAAGTTCGAGGTTAAAGTTTGGGCAATGAGAGTCGACAACTGTCCCCTGGCTATCTACATCGTTGGATCCTGGAAACTGCACTTGGGATGCCGGAAGAGTAGGGCGTTGACTTCATACGATTTTTACTGTCAATTAGCAGATGGGGGTACTGGGAATGGTGCGGAAGGAGCTTTGCAAGCTGACAAGAGATCTGCAGCTGGAATATTGAATGACGACGTGGATCTTGACAGTGGGTTTGGGGTGTATTTCACCCCCACAAAGCGTAGACATACTTTTTCTGACGGAACGTCATCTTATGCGGGTTGTCAATTCCGTCGTTATTATTGTGAGAACACAAAGAAATTGAAACCTTTATGTCCAGGTTGTTTCCGTAATATTCACTGAGAAGTTTACATCTGCCATCTTGAAACTGGAATGTATCGATTTACGCGGCATATTCAGGAGGTCCGTGGTTACGAATATGAAGGAAATGAGAAGCAGTGTATTTGAGTATTTTGAGAATTAACTTGTGAATTTTATGTTGGTGATCTATCATGCTTGACATCGTCATTGTCATTTCTAGATGTTCACCAAAATGAAAAAAGAATCTATGGCCCCCAATATTTCTTTTGGCGCCACAAAACTTGCTCGGTTTCGTTGCACCCCTATGGAGTACCCCTTTGGAAGACTTCCCTGTATGCTACCATCTATTCAAGTGCGCTCCTGAAAAGAATCGTGAAACACAGTTACTTCGGAACCTGTCGAGTCCTCCGAAGAGAACTTCGAATCTCTAAAGAGTTCGGCAGGAATCGAACTCGCAGACAGAAGGTCTCCTAGTAGCCCGAAGACCACCGTTCTAAATCCTAGCGGTTAGAAATGTTGTAGAAAGTTTTCTACTTGAACGCGAAAGGAGCACAAGGTGGATGGTAGAGGTATTACATCGTTAAATTCGAATGGAAATTGAAGGTTTAACTCAATTTTTGCAGTCGTGGCTTTGATCTCATATGAGGCCAGAGGGGAAATCATATGAGGCGAATTGGAGAGTGAGTTTTGCCTCACTTGAGGTTACAATCATGACCACAATAAAGTAATGAAACCTTGGGTTTTTAATTTGCTTTTAAGGGTGTATGTAGCGCAAAGCACCCTGAGCCGCTCCAGCCTTCGGCGGGTTACAGCAGCGTAAGTAGCTGAAGCTACACAGAGAACCGAGACACCACCGGAGTTCGAGACTGGGTGTAGTATCCGAAGGGTATCAAGGTTGTTGTTATCCAAAGGACATGGTAGCTGAGGGTTCAAAGAGCGGGGTGGTACAGCGACTCGAGACGGCCCTTTAGGCGCGGGTTATAAGGCCGCATGCCATAACGAGTGGGAGAAAGTCGGTCGGGACTGGAGACGGAACGAGGTGGGCGATGTAGGGAGGTCGGACGATAGAGATAAAGATAGAGATAAGTAGGGGATAACTAGGTGAAGGTAGGGAATGTAAAGCGAGAAAGAAACGAGCGCAAACGCTGCAGTCGGACGACCGAGTGCGGGGGAGGCTACTTTAGACGATAAACGACAAGCTAGGCAAAGGTTTAGATTGCTGAAGACAAGTTTGGCGCAAAACGTAAAGCTAAACACCCCTACCTTTAATGTTAGAGATGGCTAGTCTGACTTTGAGTACATACAATGGGGGGGGTTGTGGCGCCCCTAGTGAGCGCCGAAGTAGACAATAACTAATTGATAGGTTAGTGCGTCGGCGGTAGTGCGGCGCTAAATAAGTACATAAAAGTATATACGCTGTCAGCAGTACACGTAGGGGCGCTCGTTGTACTGTAAAGAGAGTCCTATAGAGCGGCGCGCGGCGTACAGCGCCCCGTAGTAGCGCACTGTCAGCAGTGCAATTTCACTACATAGCCCCTCCTCTAAAACGTGTGCCCACGTGTGCACACATTGTGCACGCGTAAGAGGCGGGCGCCGGAGACATACTGGCTGTAAAAAGTTACGTAGGTGCTGTCGCAGCGACGGGGGTCCTTCACCTTGGAGGTACTTTTCAGCGTCGTGGCGGTTGCTTGCTACTGTTTTCGTGGATTAACCGTGCTTCGCGTGTAATCTGTCGTGCGGTTATCGCTTGTTCGGTTATGTTCCGCCTGAGGCTTTGCCGTCACGGATGCCCCCGGGGGTTTTTGGTCGACTAGCGAAACCCTTTGGGTTCAGGGACGTTCGCCGAAACGCGCGTTGTGGTTGTTCGCGCAAGCACCGAGGTTCAGTCCTTCGGGATATAAGGACGAGGCTCTCGTAGGGGGCTATGTGGATGGCGCTTGAATGTTGCTGGGCTGTGTGCCCTTGGCTGCTTTGCAGTTGTACATACAGGCGTGTTACCTGACCTCGCCAGATTCAGCGTTACGTCTTAGATCCGGTCGGAACTCCTTAGCGACTGCGCAGCTGCGTCCCAGGCGTGCAGTCCAAGACCGGCTGGGAATTCTAGAGGGCTGCACTCGTGTTGCAGAGGCTCTGGAATTCGACCTATGGTGCTTTCGCACCTTTAGTGAAACGTCCTACGAACGAGAGCTCTCGGGTTTGCGAGAGCAAGCTAGCGGCTCGGCCGCCGTCACAGATGTTCGCCTGGAGGCAATGAGGTGGCGTCACGCCGTATCTTGCAGTGACTTTCGCGACGCGAAGAACGCGTCTAATGATTTCTGGCCGAAAAACGTGCACTTCGAGCGGAAGGCGCGTTCCCGTATCGAGATGTTGTTGTGATATGACGACCGCGAACCGGAACATATTGATGGAAGTAGGCGAATGTCGCGGTACGTGATGCTACCCTCGTGGCGGGCATG
This sequence comes from Endocladia muricata, assembly GCA_032356245.1. Lineage (NCBI taxonomy): Eukaryota > Rhodophyta > Florideophyceae > Gigartinales > Endocladiaceae > Endocladia > Endocladia muricata. The sequence goes on along the minus strand of JAUKWC010046621.1, from coordinate 5,330 downwards.
GGTTGAAGTCCTGGAGGGGTGTTGGGCCGACGTGGGGCCGACAGTACCACTCTTAGGCCTTCACATTGTGCAGGACCCGTTATCAGGCTGGTGGGTGACGATGCTCACGGAGCGGCCGGTGGATGTGGCGGCGTATGTCCTTTGAGAAGCGTACGATACTTATCGTCCTTCGTGCGTGTCGCGTCTTCTCAGGCACATAATCCTAGATGCGGAAATGGCGGTGCCCCTTGGGGTGATGACAATGATCGCGAGGGGAACAAACGCTTGTGAGTGATTAGTCAGATGGACTGAAGTACCATTTGCGCCAAGTGCGCCTGTCGTATGCGCTTGGCACTAAACTTTTAGCCTGGTTGGGTGTGCCCTTCTGGCGATTTTGTGCGCTATGAACCTTGGAATCGCTCAGGAGTCACCGAGGCCGAAGCGTCTGTGTTTCCGGAAATGGATGCCGATGTCCACTGGGTGCAGTAGCGTAGTAAACATTCCACCCGTAGTGCACATTTTGGAGTGGCATGGAATGCCGACTTCCGTGGCATTCCAATACGTAGGGCTCGTGTAGTACGACGGTTTTTCGAAGGGACACCGACTTCCATAAAATAAATATTTTGAACTGCCGCGTCCAGTGAACACCCGCACCCACTACCAGCAGTTCATTTCCTAGTAAAACACACAGCTCGCACTGCGAATTATGCAGTTCACTGCAGTTCCGCATCTCACCTCACGTACCTCGTTATCGCATGATGACCTATGGCCTGCCTCACGTGGATAGGCTTACCTTGGGCCGTTCATACTCATGATTGCCTTCCAACGGATTTCGCGCGACTGCACTAAAGACCACTACGCGCAATATGCGCCATCTGTGGCTCTAGGAAACTGAGCGCTATGCTCTGAGATGTTCGTGTGCACTGGCTCACCCAGAATCTTGCCGACGTGTTTTGGCACGAGATGATGTGTAAAATTCTGCGCTCATTTCTGGGACAGTATTGTAAACGTAATGCCACGCAGAAAAGGACCAACGTGTAATCCACGTAAGTCGTGGCATAATGCACGAGTGCTGCTGGACGGCGTCAGTTTGGTGCCTGCCGAATATAGGACGTTTAACTTTATCGCCGGGCTCAAACGTAGTGGTTCTGTCCTTTACATTGCGTTCGTGCAGTGGAGCCTGTTTTGTGCATCGACCTGTCACTGGTTAAGAATGCGTGCACGAACTCATGCATCTGGCACCGGGTGGTTTGCGCCAAAGTCTTGCCAAGTGCATCGCAACGCTGAGGCCTACAGTCGAGTCGGCATCCTTTCATACGAAAAAACTTTCTTCCCACGCTGTACGGCCACCTACCCTTAGAAGCATGTGGGAAGTACAGACGCCAACACTTCACTCCACGCTTGCCGTAGCCGTGCTACAGTTGACCCGTGCATAACGGGAGGCACACACTTCTTGTCCTGAACAGGTCTTACACGTATCACAGGAAGCGTAGAAACAAACTAAACCTCGAGTCGACGTCAGAGAGACGTTATAAAGGAGTCTTTCCTGGCGTTTAAAAGTAAGTAATTTTTAAGATCGGTTAGGCGTCACTAGTGACAGGGGTTGAAATCTTCCGATGTGGAAATACATGGGCAGGTGGATGCTGTTTGTTAGACTACATTTCGCACTTCTATCTGCTCATGTGTTTTCATATGTGTACACCTCAGCCCCTGCCACTAGTGAGAACCACCTAGTCTGAATTTTCATCACTTCTGAAACCTCTTTTTTCTGCTGCAGCGCCCCCGAAATTGCCCACTTTACTGGGCGGCTTTCCTTGGGGCTGAGCCCAAGTCTTTCTCAGGCCCTATCCTGCGGCCTGGTCGCCCGGAAGTGGTTTTCAAACTGGCATGTAGTGTTTACGTTTGTTTCACTTCACGCTATTCAGCCATTTCTTCGCGTAGTTACATAATTTTCCTCACCATTTGTCAGAACATCAATCAAATCCTTGCGGTAATCGCAGTCAAAACCATCATGTTTACGACTGACCTCCTCTGCCCTACAACTCCTGCCTGCGTGCAAGTCTAGAAAACAAACCATGCCCGCGTCGTCCCCTCTGTCCGACTCCTCACCTCTTTCATTAAGCCTATGACTAACGCGGGCCATTTGAAGGGCCAGGAACTGCGATGGACCTCTCAGTACGTAGAACACCTGGTCCGCCACACCTTTCTCTTCCGGCATAAAGTACACATGGTGCCGTACCATCAACTCATCCGCAATGCGGTCGTGATACCCACCCTCGGCGTGCGTAAGATGCGTATGCCCTAAAAACACAGAGTTGGGTAGGAAAATGATCTTCTTAATCTTGAACAACGCCGCCGCTGCCACCTGCTTGCTCTCCTCCCCGTATGCTAACACTTGTGAACAGTCACAAACGCACAACGGGAAGCGCACTGACCCGCTCACGATTGCAAAAAAGCCAAGCGTCTCCACTTTCAATGACTCGTCAAAATCACTGCGGGGCACTAGATGCAGGCTGTCCTTCCCAGTAACCAAAAACCGACCCCCGTCTGAGGTATGAACAGCTTCGTCCCACATATTTCCCTCAGACCGACGTAGGCAGCAAGTTGACCCACCCATGCGTCCAGCTGCGCACGCCTTCGCGAAGCCCGGAACCAATCCCCCGTCGATCCGCAGGCCTCCGTCAGCAGGCTCCGTGGGCTGGAGTAGCGGGCGATTCCAAGCTCCCGGTTTGCTGCGTGCCCCTCATTTTCCCCCTCGTTGACAATCGGGTTCCACCAGGTCTCACTCAGCCCCTGTCCCAGTGCATTCTCCCCGTTTAATGTGCTCACAATGATCGAAAACAACTTTTTCACGGGGAAGGCTTCCACTTGGGGGTCATCATCAGGGGCTCGAGGCTTCCAAGTGGAATGCCGCTGGAGTCAGGGAGAATCTCAAGGCGCGCGTAGCCGAGGTGCTGAAGCTCGCCTTGTCGCCTCTCAAAGTAGGCCTACCCTCTGTCATAATCTGCACCCCCGTCCGCTACGTCCCTCTCAAAGTGTGGCTGAGGCCTGTTAGGCTTCCCGAGGTCCGGACCCACACCGATACCCTCAAGTTCGGCAAAGTACTCGTAGCTCCCCATGAAGAACTGAAGCCGGTGTATGGCTACGACGTCCTTGACGGAGAGGTACAAGTGCGCACGGTGCTCAATGGGTATGTGGATCGGATGCAGCCAGGGCATGGGGTGCGGTTCTTCCGGCATGCACAGCGGCAACTCCTTTTCTTCGTGATCTGGCGGGCCAACGTTTACCAGATTTTGCCAAGCGTCGTGTTTTTCTTCGAGCACCACGGTCTTGTCCGCAGTGCCAACTGGCAGCTGGTTCGGAAACCTGTCATCGGACATCTGCGTGGCACCTTCACGTTGGCTCATGTTCTCCTGGGCCGCCCTGGTCTTCTCAGCGACCCCTCGTCCTGACTGACCCACTGCCCTTCTCAATCCACCAGAATTCCTCGGCTGCAAAATCTTCACAAGTCGAGGCGTTGACCGTGAGGAGGGTGCAGCCGTTGTCTCCTTGGCAAGCGCTTTTGTCGCGGACACCACTCCTGTGGCGCTCCACGTAGGGACCGTAGGCTCGGGTGCAATCGCGTGGGAATCGGGAGCACGCTGGGCATAGCGGCGTGGAGAACGCACTGCAGCTGGGGTCGTCACGTCAGCCGGGGCGACATGCTTGCTGAGCCCGGGAGCAAAGTGCTCAGTTACTTTATTCGCGAAGCGCGTAGCGCTGGACCTCTTGCGCTTTCCCAGATCATCTCCGAAGTCGTTGTTTCTCTTGGAGAAGAAGCACGTATGGTTCAGGTAGAGCTCTTTGACGGAAGTTCTGAGGAGTCTCGATAGTGCAATCTGAGTCCCCGGAAAGTCGTCACAACTCAGGCCCTTCCCTTTGCCATACATCTCAAACAAGTCTAGTCAGACTTGGAAAAGCTGGCGCGCGCACGCGTAGCATGCTTCAGATTTAAACTTTCCGTCGCGGTCGGCGTTGTTGAGGATCCGCGACGCGGAAGTCAAGAACAAGGCTACGACCTGAGGGCTCTCTGACCAAAGATGCTGGTCATCAAATAGAGTGATGACGAGCTTCTCAGAGGTCGAGGTGTCAAAGGTCAGGTCGCGCAGTACTTCGAGGGGGCTGAGTCTCACAGAAAAGTCTTAGCTACGCGTACGTAGCGGCGGTAAGCAGACAGGCTGGTTGCTGGGAGCAGAATGGGCTTCGTCATTGCTTCCCTAGCTCCCTTCGGACTCAATGCCAGTGGGTGCATTTCGTTCCCCACGGCCAGAGACTACATTAACTGGATGACACTCATGAGGTACTGGTAGAACGACATGTCGATGCGGGCCAGTCCGGCGGAGGTGTTCTACTGCGACGCGTTTGACATGACTTCAGTATCCTTCATGTCCCGTCCATCCTTTCGGCGGAGAAGACGTACGTGGGGGCGCTCGCGAGCCCACACCGTGCCCTCCTTTCTCTCTTTGTGGCTAAGGACAGCCTGGCGGGAATGAATGACGTACACCGTAGCACATTTCAGACCTTCACGCAACACGGTGCGGTCCTTAGTGGTCCCGTGAGCGATATCCGATGGTGAGGGATTGTCACACCGTCGCAACTGTGACCGATATGACGCTAAGCTCGTATTTATAGCCGCGCTGAACCATACTGGCATAAAGGCCATCGATGGTGGCCTCCATGGTTTCGCGAGGAACGTGCTGAGACTGTATGGTATGCGCAATATATAGGTAGACCTTGGTGGACTCGTAGTCGGCCTTTGAGAACGTCCGACACGACACCGGCTACTCCTCGACCTCCACGGCAACCACATCGGAGTCGCCAACGTCCGAAATCTCTGGTACTGGAGAGGGGTGGGACGAGGGGCGCGCCTGGCCTGAGGCGTCTCAGCGCTGACGTCTGTGTGGTGGCCACTCCGATGCCGAGGGCTGCACGCCTGTTTCGGCCCGGAACTCCTTCCCTGTCGCCGCTGGCTACGATTCCGGCTCCGATTGTATCGCCGGCTGCGGGTCCGTGGCCACAGTGAGCAAGTTGCTGGTGGAGGTCGTGATGGGAACTTTGTCGGCCATTTCGGAAGTAGGTCAGTTGTGAGCAGGGTTCAACAATGGGAATGGAGGAGGAGGTGACGAGAACAGGTTATGTTAGAGTGAAAGAGAGAAAAGAAGAAGGAAGCGGAATGCTGAACAAGAAAGGTAAAAAGAAAGTGATGCCAAGTCTGGCTGGTTTCTACTTTCAGTTACAGCCCATCAACGGCTTATATAGTGCCCAGTTGCACGTCGCCATCACTACAACAGCAGTCGCAGTGTGTGGCATGC
>JAUKWC010046610.1:0-10125 GCA_032356245.1 Endocladia muricata | reverse complement strand
CGTCATTCCGAGCTCCCCCCCCCCCACCCCCCCCTGCCATCCAAAGCAAGTTTCAACTTGCCCACTTTCCTACATCATCATCATCACTCCCAACAAAACGCGTCCATCCCAGATTAGCAGACTCCTTCATTCCCACCCCGCCATCCGATCCACTTTGACGCTGTGTCTTCACTTGCAAAAAATCCGACCAACGATGGTGACTCCGTGCGGCTTTGTGCCAACCTCCGCCTCCCCGCTGTGTGTCTCGCGCGCTACCTTTCCCCCCGCGTCCTCTACCGGCTCCACCTTCACGGGTCGTTCCTTCCCCGCTTCCTCCCCTTATGCGCGGCCGCCTCCACGTGGCGCGGCCGCGATACACATGAAGAAGGGGCGCTTCCACCAGCCGTTGCAACCGCAACGTGAGCAGATGAAACTGCCCGAGGACGGTACGCCAATATTTGCCATCTTTGTGCGCACCCCTCGCGCCAAGCTGTGGTACCCCCTGGGCGCAGTGCAGGGAGACAAGCGCTCCAAGGGTCTGGTGGATGCATTGAAGGGCGGCTTTGCGCGCTCCATGTATGCAAATGCCTTGGATAAGGGCATTGCCCAGACCGTGTATGGCAGGGATTCGAATCGCTACACGCAGAGTGCCGTGCGTATGTATCCGCAGCTGAAAAAGTATTTGAGGGATCTCGAGTTTGGGTATAGGGTGTCGGCCGTGGGATTGGATGAGCAGAAGACAAAGGTGGTAACAAAAGAAATGGCACTGCCCTTCACTGCATGGGCAAAGCAAAAGTTGGACAAAGTATTCAAGAAGGATTGAGGAGCAACACAGGCGCTTGAGGTCGTGTGGGGGGTTTGGAGGGGCATTGTGGATTAGGGGATTAGCGGTTGTGAGCGACCGTTTCAGCACCATTCCACCTATATCACGCTCCCTCTTGCGTCGCAGACGTCTGCTGGCGTCGTGCAGCCTTCAGCATTGGCGACCTTTTTAACTAAAGCCTCAACAGGCTAGATTGCAAGTTACAACATGACTCTTCCTAATCTACTCCTTTGGAACACTCTGCTGCTCGCGTATTCTGGCCATTCTATCTCGCAGTAATGATGCTTTCCCCCTCACTTCCTGACGCACTTCCTGCTTTTCAAGCGATCCATTTTCCTTTTCCACGCTTCCCTTCAACTCGTCGCTCTCTGCTAGCTCAACTGAGCCAGTTTGCAAACCGTACCGCAACTGGATTTCTTGAAGCCGCTTCAGATACACCTGACCAGCCCCCTGATTCGCAGCGCTATTATGATATCCGGTCTCGTACCCGTCATCGCTTAAGCTTTGCCCTGGTACAGTCACCGCGCTGCTGGATGTCGAAAGAGCGTTTTCCCGACGTTCTGCCTGGCTTGCATCAGCAACACTTTCGTCAAGGCCCACTTTGTTTCCTTCGACACTGAAAGTTCCGCTCGCTCCAAGAAAGCTTACTTCCCCAGTAGATTTCCCCCCGTCACTTCCTTTCCCGTAAGGATCGGATCCAACTCGTTGGAGCCCGTCTCTCACTTTTTCACGCACAACTTCCGAGCATTCTCGTAAAAGAGAATCCAAGTCAATCTCTGGGTAACTTTGCACTACGGTCTGGAGATGATGCACCGCCAGGTCGCAATTTGCTCCACCTTCAATACTCGACAAGCATCCTGCAGCCGATACTTCTGCTTCCATTTTCCTTTCGTCATACGGGGTGCTGCTGTCCCGCCCTTCATCCTCCATGCGCTCAAATATGGCTAGCATCATTTTCACGTAGCTGACCAAATGCGACCCGTCAGCCTCCGGGACAAGATCCAAGTGTAGAAGCACTTCCGCACGAACTTCGCTAATCAGAGTGTTAACAACTGTTTTCAACAGCCGCATTGCAAAACTTTGATCTTCATATAACCAGCTACCATCTTTCTTCACTGGGTACTTCATGAGGAACACATGGATGTCCAGTAACAAAGCGTTGATCCGGCAGTTCCGGAACCCTCGTTTGGTGATTTTGGCTATTGATTTGAGGCAAATGGACGATTTTGCCAGGGGACTGGATGCATCACGCATGCCATGCTGATGGATCGCTTTGATATTTTGCATTAGCAACTGAATAGTAACCGTGTACAACAAGTTTTGGTCGCAGGACTCTAGCATCTTCACAATGACTACGTTGACACCTCTGCGAACCTGATCCCAATCATCAACCCCCTCCACTGCCTGCGGCACCATTGCATCCAAGGCGTCCTCAAGTAGTCTTTCCATCCCAGATTGATTTAAGCGTCGAAGTAGGTCTGGCTCCTTGGCAAATCGCACAATTCCCTTGATAAATGACTTCAGCACAGCTGGGTCGTCGTCTGTCCCAGATCTGTTCTGCAAACGGTTCAGAGTACCGACAAAGCAATGGACAAGCTGAACAAGAAGCTCGGCACCTCCCTCACAACTTAAGAGCAGTGTTTCTCCTTTCAAATCATCAAAAATAGATGCTAGGCCTGAAAGTTGCGAGTCCCGGTCTTCGCTGCGGAGCCGAGACAAGATATCTGCTGCGAGCAAATCACCATCCGCATTACTACTGGCACCGTCTATAAATTGCGTACGCAAGGCTGGCGTGGCAGGAATGCGTCCAGCGTCGATATCACGAGTTTTCTGTGGGGTGGCTGTGCTCAAGGCATCGCTTATTGAGGTCATCACGCTTGAAGGCGGAGCGGGAGCAACGGAAAGACGGAAATCCTCATTGCGGATATTGCTCGGAAATCCCTGTACCTGCGCGGCAGCTGTGTTTGTCTCATGCTGAACTGTATCATTCTTAGCTATGGCTACAGGAGCGGAAAGACCAGTGTCATGGGATTGAATCCGTTCCTGCCTCAGGCTTCCAGCACCAGTCAGGCGCTCATCCAGAAGAGTTGCTTCAACTTCACTCAGTTCCCCGACCAGATTCCATAAATCGTCTCCGAAAAACTCATGCGCTCTCTCCAAGCAGACGGCAGCAGCCCTACCCGCCCCCTCATCTTCCCCACCGGCCAACCTTCCGAGCGTGGGTAGAACGCCTGGAGGCATCCCTGCCCCTAACCCGCATCGTTTAACAACAAGGCGACAAATCTCGGAGGACACTTCCATGTGTGCAACAGGACTGACGGGAAATCTCAGACAGGATGTAAGAAGGGACAGAAGTAACTCATCATCGACAATGTCACCAACAGAAAGGAGCGCAGCTCGCATGGCTTCGCGTACACCCTCCCTGCTACTTCCGCATCTGTCAATAACGGGCGGCAGCACGGCGCCCGCTTCGTATTCCCCTATCTTCGCTCCGGAGGACAGTAAGATCTCACATAAGGTGCAGATGAACTTTCCCATTTTCTCCAGAGCAGTTGCTGGGGTGCGCGAGTCTTCAATTCTGCAAGCTGTCCATCTAAATAAAACGTCTGCAGCGAAAAGCAGGCTCTCTGGGTTTTTCTCAAGGTATCGAGTAACATCTTCCACTGCCTCCGTGTGCATTCTGAATCTACTGACAGGGGCTGTCAACTTCGCTGCGATGGCAACTGAGCAGCAGTCATTCACTTCTTCTGCCAGATCTTCTATATCCTCGCACACCAGGGGTTGAATTTCCCCAAGCGGATCAGTCCGTGAGAGCTCCTCCAAAAATAGTCGTTTCTTCGCGGCGTACCGGCGAGCTCGGGCATCACGACCATTGTTAGGAAGAAACATCGGTAACTCGGCTTCCGCGGCTTCCAATTGAGCCCCAAAGTCGTTTGCAGGTGTAACTGTAGGCGTTATTCGAGCGCTTGCTGGCCTTGGACGGCGCATTCCTGATCCGGCAGGTGTGCCGACATGCTCAGCCGCAGCACCAACCCCTCGACTAGCCGGAGTCCGTGGCAATGCCAACGAACGCGGCCTCTGTCGAGACGACCGTGGTGTAGGAATACCTGTGCCGCTGGGTGGCATCGCATCAGTACGACTTGGGCCCCTCTGTCCACCACCGCGGTACTTCTCTAGCATAGGTTCGATATGATTTCTTGCAGCCTTTGTCATCACAGCAAGTTTTGCATCCAGTGTGGCTATGCCTAAACTCCTAATTACCTGCTCAATGCAGAGATCGGCCAAATGTCTAACCTCCGCAATCCGGTCCCGAAGACAGGAAAGGAGAGGATCAACTAGAGGCGTCAAGTCTTCTCGGCTAGAATCAAAGTCGCCTATCTCACCTTGCAACCGTGGCAATAACCATTCTAAAAAGTCTTTTCGAAAAGAGGAATTGAGGGAAGCAACAGGAAGATGGCAATAAGGTATCAAAGGAGCCAAACCGAACACATCAAACCATTCCCGAAGAACTTTTGTGGCTGCTTCTCGGACGGTCTTCTTGATATCCACACACCCTTGACCCAGGACAGCTGGTGCTGTTGCTTTCAGATGGATAACCCCACCCGCGCCCATCGCTCTTATGAGGCGTCCTAAGACCCCATAGGCAGTTACTGCAATGTTACGGTTGCTATCGCTTAATCTTGTTCGTAATGCGACGAGAAGGTCAGGTCCTAGAGCGGGATCTATGAAATCTTGAGAGTCGGCAATAGCTTTATCCACGGCAGCAAGAGCTTCTTGCCTTTTCTTCCAGTTTGAATTCTTAATATCTAAGAATAATCTTGAACCAGCAGGAAACTCCTGAACCAAGGATACACGCACTGTAGGTGCTAGGGTAGGACTCTTGGTATCTTTCTCTGGAACACCTGCGGTATCATCTTCAATGACCAGCGCAGAATGCTTGTTAGTATCGTCCAAAGTTTCAGTCGTAGATTCGTTTACTGCTACTGGAATACTTTCTTCCCCGCAAGCAACTAGAGGTGGGTCAAACCTTTTTCGTCGGGTTGCAGGTTCAAAGTCCTTGCTATATTTCTGTACTTCCGAGTCAAATACTTCGAGCACTTCCTCTGAAGCAGAATTGTCCACCAACATTTTCCGGAATAAGCCATTTTCAACGCGCACGGCTGTTTTACACGCGAGTGCGGTGGCGGCATTGCGAGCAGCTGTAGTAGCATGTCCCATCGAGGATGCAGTCAACTTCGCTACTTCCTTCAGAGGCACAGCGGGAATTCCGAAATCTTCAACCATACTGATGCCAAACTTCAGCATGCCAGTCGCTGAACGCCCATTCTTTGTTTGCAGGGTCGCTTGAGCAAGAATTTGAAATAAGTATCTAGCACTAGTTGCCTCTGCATAGGCAAGCATGATCTCGTTAGCCAGCTTTGCACACTTGATGTCACCCAATTTTTCTACAGAAACAAGTAGTAAAGGGCGTAAGGATTTCCGAGGTAAAGGATTAGCGCACTTTGATGCCACGAGCCCAAATAGCTCTAGCTTTGGCTTCAGAGCCATGAAATTTGAGTCTTCCAACCCTGGAAGATTCGAAAGTAATCCCAGTACAAGATTTACATCCTCATCGAGAAGTGAATCTTTCTCTTTGAGTCCTTCATATACCACAGCGGCCACAGCGGCCCGAGCCTTAAAACTCTTCGCACTCCACTGTTCTAGATCAAAACCCTCAAACCGATTTGCCGCTCGAGATAAAGCATCCTCGGCGCTGTTTCCGATATCCCCCTCGTCGTCACTCTCCGCAGGAACAAGTTTGACAGGTTTCGTAGAAGGTTTAGGCCCGGTTGGGGTTTTTGCACGCCCTGTAGATTTTGGTGGAGCTTTAGCTGTTGTAGAATGGTCAGCACCTTTCTTTTTCTTTGCAGTAGAACGCGTCGATACTCCAGCACTAGACTGGGAAGCTGCAGCCTTCTTTGGAGACGGAAGCTTGCTAGCCATAGTATCTACTTTTTCTTTTCTTTTTTTGTCCAGCTTCTCCAAGTACAGGGCAACATTGCGTTCACCAACAATCTTCAGAAGGGCAGCAAGCCCGCCGAGGCCCGCATCTCTTACTTCCGGAGTAGAATCATCCGTGGCTTTAACGAATATTCCGCCAAAGCATTTTAGAGGTGCACCTTTCAGGTCAGCTCCGGAGATTCCAGTCGTGATGCTCCGACTAAGCCATTCCAAAAGCTCGCAACGCGCCTTTGGGACTTTGTGTTTCGAAGCTGCAGATATCTCTTCTAACAACTCTGTTATGCGAATGCACTTTTTGGAATGTAACGCATCAAGAGCAGAAGAAACGGCACTAACCACTATTCGGTTTTTCTCTTTTAAACGACCAAACAAATCGACAGTTAGAGCCTTGGCAGCCCCCGGCGAAAAGTTTTTTCGAAGGCCGTGAGCCATCTTCTGAATCAATAGAGCGGCAGAGGCAACGACATTGACGTTGGAATCCTTGCCAAGAATCTTTCGCAATCGAGTAATTACTTCCTGATGATTCCCAGGTGTCAGTCGCGCCTCCGCGACAATCCGTATCGCTTCGTCCAGTGCAGCCTTCCTTGCACTCCATTTCTTTGAATCTAATGCTGTGTACCAGTCCTTCGTAACTCCTTCTTCAATCTCAATTTTTGCCTTTGCTAGCTTCTCTAATAAATTAATTTCCTCTGCTAGATCCAGTTCTTCCTCTTCTTGCTCACCATCGCCGAAGCCGTCATCGCCGTCGCTCTCCTCCTCTCCAGCACCACGTTCCCTTACACGTTGCTCCATCGACCGAGTCAGTTTCAGAGGAGAAGGCTTCGGCTTACTCGCGTTTTCGGTACAGGCTGCATCAATTTCCTTAATAGTTACCTCCTTCGCGCCCTTGACAACAGCCTTCACCGCGTCCCCCACCCATCTATGCAACTCGATAACGAGAGCTTTGGCAGCGTTTCGGACCACTTCCTGGGAGTGATTAAATAGTGGGGCTATTTTCGTTGTGATTGGCTTTACAGGGACGGCGCGAATTCCGTAAGTAGCCGTAGCCTGTGTGAGTACATCCACAGAAGCCGCTACAACTTTAGGTGTGCGATGTTTAAATCCGTTCGCTGCCATTGACTCAACAGCCACATCACCTGCGTCAGCTCCGATAAACATCAAAAATGCCTCAATGGCTTTTGCCTTGTTTGTCGGACGCCCCGCAAGCCCCTTCTCCACAATACCTTTTGCAATGTCGCTCGCTGCTCTCCGAACAAGTGCAGGGGGTGCTGTGTCTGCATATTTGGCAAGTAAATCAAAGCCAGCAAGTTGCGCAGCTGCGTTCGCGTCGCGTACAATTTTTCCGAGGGATGAAAAAAAGTCGGAGTAAATCTTCCCATCTTCTTCAGCAAGTCTGAATTTATCAGTCAGTTCGCGGTAAGCAGCTTCTCGTACTTTCCAATTCTTGTGAGCAACTCGCTCGGGCAACGGTAGCTTCGCAAACTGCTCGACGGGGTCAACATCGGGATCCATGTGAGCGGGCAGGGCGCAATCGCTCGTCCCGAAAAAAAGTTCACGTCAATGCTAATTGAAAAGCCAAGTCGCGACGACGTAACGAGTTTCCAAGGCAAGCCAGTGCCGTCAACATGCAAGTGAAGACACTAGTTGCACTTGAGTAATTGCTCGAAAACAAGAAACCATGACAGGCCCGCCTTGCTACATACAGGCTGTGAACCGTGGTAGGCAGCTCTAGAGTTCCCCAAAGCGGTAATTGTGATGAGAATCGGCGGCCAATAACAGTTAAAAATGGCGCGTTTGAAGTGATATGAGCGCTGGAATTGTTTTTTGAAGATTTGAAACTGCACAGTTGCCGGAATATATTACAGTGAAACTTGAGTTTACAGATATCTTCACACATCTCATCCTTGCTGCCGCGATTGTAGGCATTGGAGGATTTGCAAACATCCAATTGCTTACTCAGAAACCCGCCTGATTTGGGGTAGTGGAACTTCCCCGAGGTGCCCGGCAATCTGTAGCGGTCATGGTTGACATCAAACAATAGCTTGTATCCACTGTTCCACAAATGTGCTTACTCCTTCCAACAGGCGTCGTCATTGCTGCGACTCTTCTTCCGCTAATTCTTTAGTGATGCTGCGAAGACTGCAGTGGCATTCTAGCTACCGAATCGTTGCAGCACAAACTCTCTTCATCCAGTTGAAACTTCGTGTAATTCCGAGTTTTCAAGCTGCTGAACCCCCTGTGCAGTATCACAACCGTACCAGGTTAGGTGTGGCGAATTAAGGCCATCTGTATATTTATTCGTTGACCGATCCATGTCGCTGATACACACGTACGTCTCGATGATAACTGTCACCACTCCAGTGAACGGCTTCCACAGATATTCTAAAGACTTCCCTTGCAACGATGACCCGCATTCCCCAGGTCCATATGGCAGTTCCGTTTCCAATTTGAATTGGAACGATGGCAATTAGTGCTGCGTTTGTGTCGAGCGGCCTGATCATTCGGTCGAATGGCTGCTTGCTTCAAGCGACAATGATACCTTGACTTGTCACGCAGTTCCAAGCTGCATGCTCCACGCTTTCTCAGGTCTGAAGCTTGTCGTCTTTAGAGCCGTACATGCTGCAACTACCAGTCCAGGTAATAGAATCGCTTTCTAACTATAATGTGATCCGAATCCTGCGCTTAACGCTTCGTATCCGCAGCCAAAACAAACCTTTCTTCGAGCCCTGACGAAAGATTGGGATTACATTGTATACTCCACGTTCCGTATGACTCTGTCTCTCTGAAAATTTTCGGGATACGTTCATACGCACAGTTCAACACCGCCTCTGAGATGGGATAGATTTGCCGATTTCGTAAGAATTCTTCTATACTAGACCCCTACTTCCACGGGGTATACCGAAACCATCTACTTCAGCGAAAGTGCTTGTTGAGTCCTGCGACAAGATTCACGTATACAAACTTCCGCCTCCTTCACTTGACTGGTGCTGAATTTGGCCCGCTTCTTTATGGAGCAGTCGCCGATGGCTAGTCAAGGCAATAAGCTTGCGTCGCATTCGTGGCCACAATAGTAACTCAAGGAGACCGGATTCATAGACCGAAGAATTACTCTCCACGTGGAATTTCATCGCTCGAGTCTTTCGAGTTAAATCTTGGGATACCCGACTTCGCCATATACTCCTCAACTCGCATCATCGAAGGGTTTATTGTTAAAACTCTGTGAACCCATTTCATCCCTATATAAGACCACGACACGGGAGGGCGAATAGACTGACTGTAGTATTGCTCTAAACCGCGGAAAAGTCTCCTGATCCCTCAACGTGATACGCATCGAAAACGTCAAATCATTCCATCAGCCTCCGCGCATGGCCATCACATCGATTCACGTCATCGCCTATCATATACGAACGCAGCCAGACGTATCTCATCGCTGGGTGTATCGTGGGAACCTTTTTGAATCATGACTTTTGCCAAATGTCTGCTTTAAACCCTCATTCCGACACAAACTGCACCAAGAAGCGCAGAACGAGTTTCAAAACCCATTCTGACATGAATCTTCTCGGTGCATTCGAGCGGGTCTGCATACACAGCGCACAGCGTATCTTCTTGCGCCAAACTGTTGTGACTGTATCTTTGCTCGAACACGCGTCTCACTGAAGTCATGATGACTAGGGCACCCCGACGTTCCACTCCAGCACACTAGTCGCTCCCCATCGCTTTTGGCTGTAGCCAACGCCTCGCATACACAAGAGGTATCCACATAGACATCACACGTCCAAATTGTAAAAGTAATCGCAATCGGGGGACCCACTTTTCCACCGCATGTACAACTTTGCGTTTGCTGTGCGCCAGTACGCACGCAGTCCAACCGCTCTTCGGCATATAACTGTGGGTAAAACCCGCAGATACCGAAGCCCCGCACCACCAAGTCGGAAGCATCGCGCAGACCTGTCCAAATCCCAATATCTTCGCTCCGCACTGAAATTTCGCCCCAAGTATAGCCTCTCATTTGCGCATGTTCTAAAGCCTGCCTCTTTCACGTTCCACCCACATCACAACACTGCCACCCGCATAATCTGCTCTCAACTGCTTACTTGCCCTGCGTGACAGTAACCAGTCAATCTGTTCCGAACTGGTCACATTTACGCACATTGCTAGCTCTCCTCCATCCCCACCTAGCCACGCCCCCCCATAATGGTATGAACCTCTCCCCAAACACCTACGCCTTCGCCTTCGAAAACTTGCCTGCATGGCCCGACCGACAACCACCGTTCCACAATTCACTTGGCCCCCCCCCCCCCCCCCCCCCCCCCCCCCCCCCC